>JAEOAE010002365.1:0-14866 GCA_036365155.1 Meriones psammophilus | reverse complement strand
TTTTCAATGCAGTGTATTCAGGAACCTTGAACAATCATCTGACCCAGTGGAAAGCCAGCCCATAGCTTAAATAGCCTCTGGGTAGCCAGCCCACGCGTGCCACATGGGCAATGCAGATAGATCCACATACATGGAAGCAAGCCAGATCCTCAGCCTTAGCCAAATGTGGAATTGTTCATGACAGAGAGCACTCACCATCGGGAAGGTGGAAGGCAGAAACCAGCTCCATCTTTAAGGCATAGCATTCCGCAGCTCTCTACAGTTCCCCTTTTTGTTTTAGACACATCAGGCACGAGTAGAGGTCTGATCTCTGATGTTAGAAATAAATTGGGACTATGGGGGGATGCAAAATGAATAAAGTGTAATTGATGAAAAATTTCAAAAAAAAAAAGGAAAAAATAATTTAAGAACCTTAAATGACTTCCAAAAGTGGAGGAAAACATGGAGTTAGTCAATTGGCATGGAGCATGTCTCGCCCCTGGGGGCAATGGTCTCCTGAACCTACTCAGACCTCGGACACCACCACTGCTAGTTCTAGAACAGACGCAGGATGTTCCAACGAGGGGGTTAAGGCTTCTCATAATATTTCCTATAAGCCCACACCTGTTTGTCTATATCCCCCATTTTTATTCATTATTAGCCAGATAGAGCCAAGTAATTGTGGTAATGATACTTGATTTATTGCACAATGCTGGAATGCTAGTGTATTTAGGTATGCCATGGTTACAGGCATGCCTCACTGGGTGCCTGTGCCCGTTGATGCCCCTCACGCTATGACTCTCTTAAGACAGAAAAGGGATCTTGGAACTACAGCCACCATTGTTACTACCATCTCATTGGCGGCTGTTGGAGCTACCACCGGGGCATTAGCGTTTCTGTTCTTTCGATGGAAACTTGTTTCTGTGCTGTACAGTGTGAGATAACACTTTTCAGTTTTCTTCTCTTCCTAATTGAGCGAGCGACACACCTGTGATTCTGTTTAAAAGTAGTGCTTTGCTTTTCTGTTCTTTAGTTGGAAATTTGTCCCTGTTAGGAACAAGTTAGGGTCAGGTTTAGGGTTAGGTTTAGGGTTAGGGTTAGGGTTAGGTAGGTTTAGGTTATGGTTAGGGTTGGGGTTATGGTTAGGTGTTAGGGTTAGGGTTAGGGTTAGGGGCTTACGGCTAGGGTTAGGGTTACATAACTTTACAGTTTTCCTGTTATAATAATTGAACAGGCAACACGAATGTGAATTTGTTTACAAACTTGTGCTTTGTTTTTCTGTTCTTTCGATGAAAACTTTTTCTTTGCCCGTACATTTGATATATCACTTTTCAGTTTTCCTGTATTCCTAATTGAGCAAGCGACACACATGTGATTTAGTTTACAAAGTAGTGTTTTGCCTTTCTGTTCTTCTGTTGGACACTTGTTTCTGTGCTGTACAGTGTGATATATCACTTTTCAGTTTTCCTGTATTCCTAATTGAGCAAGTGGCACACATGTGAATTAGTTTACAAAGGAGTGCTTTTAGCGCTTATTTTCTTTTTCCTGTTGGAAACTTCTTCCTGTTAGGAACAAGTTAGGTTAGGGTTAGGGTTAGGGTTAGGATTAGGTAGGGTTAGGTAAGGGTTAAGTGTTAAGGTTAGGTTTAGGTTAGGGTTAGGGTTTAGGTTAGGGTTAGGGGTTAGGGTTAGGTTTTTAGGATAGGGTTAGGGTTAGGGTTAGGATTAGGGCTTAGGGTTAGGGTTATATCACTTTTCAGTTTTCCTGTTATAATAATTGAACAGGCGACACAAATGTGAATTAGTTTACAAAGTTGTGCTTTGCGTTTATGTTCTTTCGTTGGAAACTTGTTCCTGTGCCATAAAGTGCGAGATAACACTGTTTAGTTTTCCTGTATTCCTAAAGGAATAAGCGACACACATGTGATTCCGTTTAAAAGTATTGCTTTGCTTTTCTGTTCTTTCGTTCGAACTTGTTCCTGTTCTGTACAGTGTGTTATATCACTTTTCAGTTTTCCTGTTTTCCTTGTACCTGTTAGGAACAAGTTATGGTTAGGTTAGGGTTAGGGTTACGGTTAGGGCTAGGGGTTGGAGTTAGGTTTAGGCTTAGGGATATGGTTAACGTTAGGGTTAGGGGCTTAGGGTTAGGCTTAGGGTTATATCACTTTTCAGTTTTCCTGTATTCCTAATTGATCGAGTGTCACACATGTGATTTAGTTTACAAAGTAGTGCTTTGTGTTTATGTTCTTTTCGTTGAAACTTCTTCCTGTTAGGAACAAGTTAGGGTTTGTTTTAGGTTAGGGTTAGGGTTAGGATTAGGGTTAGCGTTAAGGTTAGGAGTTAGGGTTAGGGTTAGTGTTAGGGTTAGGATTAGGGTTAGGGGTTTAGAGTTAGGTTAGGGTTATATCACTTTTCAGTTTTCCTGTTATAATAATTGAACAGGCGACACGAATGTGAAATAGTTTACAAAGTTGTGCGCTATGTTTCTGTTCTTTTGATGAAAACTTGTTTCTTTGCCGTACATTTCGATATATCGCTTTTCAGTTCTCCTGTATTCCTAATTGAGCGAGTGGCACACATGTGATTTAGTTTACAAAGTAGTGGTTTGCGTTTATTTTCTTTTGTTGGAAACTTGTTCCTGTTAGGAACAAGTTACGGTTAGGTTTAGGGGTTGGCTTAGGGTTAGGGTTAGGGGCTTAGGGTTAGGGTTAGGGTTATATCACTTTTCAGTTTTCCTGTTACAATAATTGAACATGCGACACGAATTTGAAGCAGTTTACAACCTTGTGCTATGCGTTTCTGTTCTTTCAATGATAAGTTGTTTCTTTGTCGTACATTTAGATATATCGCTTTTCAGTTTTCCTGTATTCCTAATTGAGAGAGTGGCACACTTGTGATTTAGTTTACAAAGTAGTGCTTTGCGTTTATGTTCTTTCGTTGGAAACTTGTTCCTTTTAGGAAAAAGTTAGGGTTAGGTTAGGTTAGGGTTAGGGTTAGGGTTAGGGTTAGGGTTAGTGGCTTAGGGTTAGGGTTTGGGTTATATCACTTTTCAGTTTTCCTGTTATAATAATTGAACAGGCAAAATGAATGTGAATTAGTTTATAAAGTTGTGCTTTGCGTTTCTGTTCTTTCGAGGAAAACTTGTTTCTTTGCCTTACATTTCGATACATCCCTTTTCAGTTTTCGTGTTTTCCTAATTGAGCGAGCAACACACATGTAATTCCGTTCAAAAGTAATGCTTTGCTTTTCTGTTCTTTCATTCGAAACTTGTTCCTGTGCTGTACAGTGCATTATATCACTTTACAGTTTTCCAGTATTCCTAATTGTGCAAGTGGCACACATGTGATTTAGTTTACAAAGTAATGCTTTGCGTTAATATACTTTCTTGGAAACGTGTTCCTGTTAGGAACAAGTTAGGGTTAGGGTTAGTGTTAGGCTTAGAGTTAGGGTTAGGGTTAGGGTTAGGGTAAGGGTTAGGGGCTTAGTGTTAGGGTTAGGATTAGGGTTAGGGTTAGGGTTAGTGTTAGGGGCTTAGGGTTAGGGTTAGGGTTATATCACTTTTCCGTTTTCCTATTATAATAAATGAACTAGCAACACGAATGTGAATTAGTTTACAAAGTTGTGCTTTGCTATTCTATTCTTTCGATGGAAACAGCTTCCTGTGCTGTACAGTTCGATATATCACTTTTCAGTGTTCCTGTTATAATAATTGAATGGGCGACACATATGTGAATTAGTTTACAAATTTGTGCTTTTCATTTCTGTTCTTTCGAGGAAAACTTGTTTCTTTGCCTTACATTTCGATACATCCCTTTTCAGTTTTCGTGTTTTCCTAATTGAGCGAGCAACACACATGTAATTCCATTCAAAAGTAGTGCTTTGCTTTTCTGTTCTTTCATTCGAAACTTGTTCCTGTGCTGTACAGTGCGTTATATCACTTTACAGTTTTCCAGTATTCCTATTTGTGCGAGTGGCACACATGAGATTTAGTTTACAAAGTAATGCTTTGCGTTAATATACTTTCTTGGAAACGTGTTCCTGTTAGGAACAAGTTAGGGTTAGGGTTAGGGTTAGGCTTAGAGTTAGGGTTAGGATTAGGGTTAGGGTTAGGGTTAGGGTTAGGGCCTTTGTGTTAGGTTAGGATTAGGGTTAGGGTTAGGGTTAGTGTTAGGGGCTTAGGGTTAGGGTTAGGGTTATATCACTTTTCAGTTTTCCTGTTATAATAAATGAACTAGCAACACGAATGTGAATTAGTTTACAAAGTTGTGCTTTGCATTTCTGTTCTTTCGAGGAAAACTTGTTTCTTTGCTGTACATTTCGATATATCGCTTTTCAGTTTTCCTGTATTCCTAATTGAGCGAGCGACATACATGTGATTTAGTTTACAAAGTAATGCTTTATGTTTCTGTTCTTCTGTTGGAAATGTGTTTGTGGGCTGTACAGTGTGATATATTACTTTTCAGTTTTCTTGTTATAATAATTGAACGGGCGACACGTATGTTTAGTAGTTTACAAAGTTGTGCTTTGTGTTTCTGTTCTTTCGATGGAACCTTGTTTCTGTGCTGTACAGTGCGAGATAACACTTTTCAGTTTTCCTGTATTCCTAATTGATCGAGCGACACACATGTAATTCCGTTTAAAAGTAGTGCTTTGCTTTTTTGTTCTATCATTCGAAACTTGTTCCTATGCTGTACAGTGCGTTTTATCACTTTTCAGTTTTCCTGTATTTCTAATTGAGCGAGTGGCACACATGTGATTTAGTTTGCAATGTAGTGCTTTGCGTTTCTGTTCTGTCGTTGGAAACTTGTTCCTGTTAGGAACAAGTTAGGGTTAGGTTAGGTTAGGTTACGGTTAGGGTTAGGGTTAGGGTTATATCTCTTTTCAGTTTTCATGTTATAATAATTGAACATCCGACACATATGTGAAATAGTTTACAAAGTAGTGCTTTGCTTTTCTGTTCTTCTGTTGGAAACTTGTTCCAGTGCTGTACAGTGCGATATATCACTTTTCAGTTTTCCTGTATTCCTAACTGAGCGAGTGACACACATGTGATTTCGTTTACTAAGTAGTGCTTTGCTTTTCTGCTCTTTCGTTGGAAACTTATTCCAGTGCTGTACAGTGCGAGATAACAATTTTCAGTTTTCCTGTATTCCTTCTTGGGAGAGTGACACACATGTGATTTAGTTTACAAAGTAGTGCTTTGCGTTTATGTTCTTTAGTTGGAAACTTGTTCTTGTTAGGAAAAAGTTAGGGTTAGGGTTAGGCTTAGGGTTACGTTTAGGGTAGGATTAGGGTTAAGGTTAGGGTTAGGATTAGGGTTAGACTTAGGATTAGGGGTTAGGTTTAGGGTTAAGGTTAGGGTTACAGGGTTAGGGTTAGGGTTAGCGGGTTAGGGATAGCGTTAGGTCTAGGGTTATATCACTTTTCAGTTTTCCTGTTATAATAATTGAACAGGCGACACGTATGTAAATTAGTTTACAATGTTGTGCTTTGCGTTTCTGTTCTTTCGATAGAAACTTGTTTCTGTGCAGTACAGTGCGAGATAACACTTTTCAGTTTTCCTGTATAACTAATGGAGCAAGCGACCCACATGTGATTCCGTTTAAAAGTAGTGGTTTGCTTTTCTGTTCTTTCGTTTGAACCTTCTTCCTGTGCTGTACAGTGCGATATATCACTTCAGTTTTCCTGTATTCCTAATTGAGCAAGTGACACACATTTTATTTAGTTTACAAAGTAGTGCTTTGGTTTTCTGTTCTTTTGTTGGAAACTTCTTCCTGTGCTTTACAGTGCGATATATCACATTTCAGTTTTCCTGTATTCCTAATTGAGTGAGCGACACAGTTGTGATTCCGTTTAAAATTAGAGTTTTGCTTTTCTGTTCTTTCATTCAAAACTTGTTCCTGTGCTGTACTCTGCCATATATCACTTTTCAGGTTTCCTGTATTCCTAATTAAGTGAGTGACACAGATGTGATTTAGTTTCCAATTAGAGCTTTGAGTTTATGTTCTTTTGTTGGAAACTTGTTCCTGTTAGGAACAAGTTAGAGTTAGGTTTAGGGTTATGGTTAGGTTTAGGGTTAGGGTAGGTTTATGTTTAGGGTTAGGGTTAGGGTTAGGGTTAGGGTTAGGGTTAGGGTTAGGGTTAGGGGTTAGGTTTAGGGTTAGGGTTAGGGTTACAGGGTTAGGGTTATGGTTAGGGCTAGCGGGTTAGGGTTAGGGTTACGGTAGGGTTATATTAATTTTCAGTTTTCCTTTTATAATAATTGAACAGGCGACACGTATGTGAATTAGTTTACCAAGTTGTGTTTTGTGTTTCTGTTCTTTCGATGGAAACTTGTTTCTCTGCCATACAGTGAGAGATGACACGTTTCAGTTTTCCTGTATTCCTAATTGAGCAAGTAACACATATGTGACTTAGTTTGCAAAGTAGTGCTTTGCTTTTATGTACTTTCTTTGGTTAGGAACACGTTAGCGTTAGGGTTAGATTTAGTGGTTAGGTTAGGGTTAGGGTTTGGGGTTTAGGGTTATGGTTATGGTTAGGGTTAGGTTATATCACTTTTCAGTTTTCCTGTTACAATAAGTGAACAGGCGACACGTATGTGAATTAGATTACAAAGTTGTGCTTTGTGTTTCTGTTCTTTCGATGGAAACTTGTTTCCTTGCCTTACAATGCCAGATAACACTTTTCAGTTTTCCTGTATTCCTAATTGAGCAAGCAACACTCATGTGATTCCATTTAAAAGTAGTGCTTTGCTCTTCTGTTTCTTTGTTGGAAACTTGTTCCTGTGCTGTACAGTGCGATATATCACTCTTCAGTTTTCCTGTATTCCTAATTGAGGGAGTGGCACACATGTGATTTAGTTTACAAATTAATGCTTTGCGTTTATGTTCTTTTGTTGGAAACTTGTTTCTGTGCTGTACATTGCGATATATCACTTTTTAGTTTTCCTGTTATAATGATTGAAAGGGCAATACGTATGTGAATTAGTTTACAATGTTGTGCTTTGCGTTTCTGTTCTTTCGATGGAAACTAGTTTCTGTGCCATACAGTGCGAGATAATACTTTTCAGTTTTCCTGTATTCCTAATTGAGCAAGCGACACACATGTGATTCCGTTTAAATGTAGTGCTTTGCTTTTCTGTTCTTTCATTAGAAAATTGTTCCTGTGCTGTACAGTGCGTTATATCACTTTTCAGTTTTCCTGTATTCCTAATTGAGCGAGTGATACACATCTGACTAATTTTACAAAGTAGTGCTTTGCATTCATGTTCTTTCGTTGGAAAGTTTTTCCTGTTAGGAACAAGTTTGCGTTAGGTTTAGGGTTAGGGTTAGGGTTAGTGTTAGGGTTAGGGGTTAGGGTTATGGTTAGGGTTAGGGTTAGGGTTATATCACTTTTCAGTTTTCCTTTATAATAATTGAACAGGCGACACGTATGTGAATTAGTTTACAAAGTTGTGCTTTGTGTTTCTGTTCTTTCGATGAAAACCTGTTTCTTTGCCTTACAGTTCAATATATCACTTATCAGTTTTCCTTTATTACTCATTGAGCTAGCGACACACATGTGATTCCGTTTAAAAGTCGTGCTTTGCTTCTCTGTTCTTTTGTTGGATAGTTGTTCCTGTGCTGTACAGTGCAATATATCACGATTCAGTTTTCCTGTATTCCTAATTGAGCGAGCGACACACATGTGATTTAGTTTACAAAATATTGCTTTGCATTTCTGTTCTGCTGTTGGAAACTTGTTTCTGTGCTGTACAGTGTGATATATCACTATTTAGTTTTCTTTTTATAATAATTGAACGGGCAACACGTATGTGAATTATTTTACAAAGTTGTGCTTTGTGTTTCTGTTCTTTCTTTCTTTTTTTTTTTAACCATGTTTATAGCAGCTTTATTTGTAATAGCCAGAACCTGGAAACAACCCAGATGTCCATCAAGGAGGAATGGGTATAGAAATTGTGGTATTTTTATACAATGGGATACTACTCACCAATCAAAAAGGTGGAAATCATGAAATTTGCAGGCAAATGGTGGGATCTAGAAAAGATCATTCTGAGGGAAATAACTCATATTTTTTAATGTTTCATATTTTTAAAAATTAATCTACCTTATGCAGTCACTGGCTACAACCATTCAATAATTTTGAGATGTGTTCTCATTTTAACATTTCATTCTCTAATTTATCCCTTAAATGAATCCAATTTACAAGTCAGAAATAAAAACAATTTTCCCGAACCCTGTCTCTAGCATTCTTATCTCATTATCATACCTAGTTTACATGCTGTCACTACAATTTTCTCAAAGCCTAACTCTGTCATGTTACTATTTATTAATACATGCAGATCATCATGAAAATCTGAGTAGGTGAAATACATATTTTCATATTCCACTAATAATATTATTTTACTTCATATATATTTACTGAAATATAGATACACATGTTTGCATGATATATATATTGATATATATATATATATATATATATATATATATATATATATATATATCTTGTCACAATGCCATGTAATTATGAGTACACTGGGCAGTGATCTAAAGTACTCAAATTTTAAGTTCTGAAACTCAGTTGGATATAACTTTATCATTCTGTGTAACAACTCCAAGTATGAAATTATACTATTGGAGTATCCATGGCTCACTGTAAGAGGGTCAGAGCAGCATAGTAGTATTATCTATGTGTTTGATATCAACATTCAAAAATGGAAAGCTATGCTTCTGATTGGTTGTGTTTCTATTCATTCACTTAACTCACATTTATTAAAATTTGACAGTGAATAATGTCAATATTTTAACCTTACCAAGTAAAATATTTTTAAAATCTTCTGGAACTTATTAGAAAATCATAATATGCTACATAGAAAATTTTAGATGACAATGTGGGTTTTGCATTTTAGTCTGTTATATGATGGTTTATATTTATTGAATTTTATACATTGAATTATCCCTAAATTTCTCAGATGAAGCCTAGTTGATCATGATGGTTGATGTTTTTGATGTGTTTCTGGATTTGTTTTTTTTTTTTTTTTTTTTTTTTTTTTTATCTTTTTTTTTTTTTTTTTTTTTTCAATGCAGGTTACTCAGGAACCTTGAACAATCATCTGACCCTGGGGAAAGCCAGCCCACTTTAAATAGCCTCTGGGTAGCCAACCTCAGCATGCCACGTGGGCAATGCAGATAGGTCCACATACATGGAAGCAAGCCAGATCCTCAGCCTTAGCCCAATGTGGAGTTGTTTGTGACAGAGAGCACTCACCATCGGGAAGGTGGAAGGCGGAAACCAGCTCCATCTTTCATGCTCGGCATTACACAGCTCTCTACAGTTCCCCCTTTTTTGTTTTGGACGCATCAGGCAAGAGTAGAGGTCTGATCTCTGATATTAGAAATAAATTGGGACTTTGTACTGATGTTCATTTAGGTGTCATCCACCCAAAGAGCATCAGACCCGTCCGATACCTTTTTCTCAGAGGCGGGACCTGGGGCATCAACCCGCATGCAATCAGACATGCTCTTCTCTGGGTCCAAGGCGGCTGACCCTGAGTGCAGTGCTTAGCCTCACATCCTGAGCGTAACATTTTGGCTTTTTATGGTAGCCAACCATGCTTGGGGAGACTGTCCTGCTTCAATGGCTGTAAAGGCCTGAATGGTCATGGCTGCATTATGCTGTTGTGAGACTCTAATCTTGCATATATACCACAGGCAAACCAAGGTGACCAACACCAGAAGGCCTACTAACGCTCCCATGCCCGCCCATTCCTTCAGATGATTCATGGCTGCAGCAATCCATGATGATAATCCTGTGGCTAGTCCTGCGTCCACTCTGATAGAATTTACCATGACAATGGCCACTCTCAGCTGGTCCATCATAGTATCGAATTCTCCAGTCCAATTACCTAAAATATAGCTTGACAATTGTTTAGAAAGATTTGCAGCACAGGGAAAATTCTCATGTTGTATGCTAGTGACACAAAGTCCAGCATACTTTCATTGACAGCCAAGTTGAACGATTTGCCATAGGGTATCAATTTGCTCCTGCACGAGGTCAAACCTCTGATTGAACACCATCAAACCTCCTTTTAGTTGAGCATTAATTCCTTTTTGTACATCTAAGGCATGAGCTACCTTGGCTAAAAGGTTATTCAGGGTCTGAGCAGTCTGCCCAGTATGACTCATGGCTAATGCCGTGGTGGTAGCTCCAACAGCCGCCAATGAGATGGCAGTAACAATGGCAGCTGTAATTCCAAGATCCCTTTTCTGTCTGAAGAGAGTCATAGCGTGAGGGCATCAACGGGCACAGGCACCCAGCGAGGCATGTGAGTAACCAGCTAGTAAATTTACTAGCATTACAGCATTGGGCAAAAAAGCAAGTATCATTACTACAATTACTTGGCTCTATCTGGCTAATAATGAATAAAAATGGGGGATGTAAACAAACAGGTGTGGGCTTACAGGAAATATTATGAGAAGCCTTAACCCCCTCGTTGGAACATCCTGCATTGGTTCTAGAACTAGCAGTGGTGGTGTCTGAGGTCTGAGTAGGTTCAGGAGACCATTGACCCCAGGGGTGAGACGTGCTCCATGTAAATTGACTAACTCCATGTTTTCCTCCACTTTTGAAAGTCATTTAAGGTTCTTAAATTATTATTTTACCCTTTTTTTTAACTTTTCCTCAATTACACTTTATTCACTCTGCATCCCCCCATAAGCCCCTCCCTCCCCTCCCAATCCCACCCTCCCTCCTCCTTCTGCATGCATGCCACTCCCCAAGTCCACTGATAGGGGAGGTTCTCCTCTACTTTCTGATCTTAGTCCATCAGTTCACATCAAAAGTGCCTGCATTGTCCTCTACTATGGCCTGGTAAGGTTGCTCCCCCTCAGGAGGAGGTGACTAGAGAGGAGGCCAGTCAGTTCATGTCAGAGGAAGCCCCTCTTCTCATTACTATGTAACCCAATTGGACTCTGAACTGCCCTGGGCTACATCTGTGCAGGGGTTCTGGGTTATCTCTATGAATAGTCCTTGGTTGGAGGATGAGTCTCTGGGAAGTTCCCTGTGTTCAAATTTTCTTGTTCTGTTGCTCTCCTTGTGGAGACCCTGTCCTCTCCAGCTCTTACTCTTTCCCAGTTCTTACATAAAATTCCATTCACTCTGCCCAACAGTTCCCCATCAGGCTTAGCTTCTGCTTTGATAGTCTGTAGGGCAGAGGCTTTCAGAGACCCTCTGTGGTAGGTTCCTAGGTTGTTTCCTGTTTTCTTCTTCTTCTGATGTCCATCCTCTTGGCCTTTCCGGATGGGGATTAGACATTTTAGTTAGGGTCCTCTCTCTTGCTTAGCAGAACTCCAACAGCACAGGCTCTAAGAGCAACAATCAATAAATGGGACCTCATGAAACTGAAAAGCTTCTGCAAAAAAAGGACACTGTCATCAAAAAAAAGCAATCTCCTACAGATTGGGAAAGAATCTTCACCAACCCTTTATCTGACAGAGGACTCATATCAAGTATATATAAAGAACTAAAGAAGCTGAAAAGCAGCAAACCAAGTAACCCACTTAAAAAATGGGGAACAGAGCTAAACAGAGAATTCTCTGTAGAGGAATACCGAATGGCAGAGAAGCACTTAAAGAAATGCTCAACCTCACTAGCCATTAGGGAAATGCAAATCAAAACAACTCTGAGATTTCACCTTACACCCATGATAATGGCCAAGATCAAAAACTCAAGTGACAACACATGCTAGAGAGGTTGTGGAGAAAGAGGAACCCTTCTCCACTGCTGGTGGGAATGTAAACTGGTACAACCACTCTGGAAATCAATCTGGCGTTTTCTCAGACAACTAGGAATAGAGCTTCCCCAAGATCCAGCCATACCACTCCTAGGCATATATCCAAAAGAGGCTCAAGCACACAAAAAGGAAATTTGCTCAACCATGTTCGTAGCAGCTTTATTTGTAAAAGCCAGAAGCTGGAAACAACCCAGATGCCCCTCAACTGAAGAATGGATGCAGAAAATGTGGTACATCTACACAATGGAATATTACTCAGCAATGAAAAATGAGGAAATCATGAAATTTGCAGGTAAAGGGTGGGATCTGAAAAGGATCATCCTGAGTGAGTAGTCCCAGAAGCAAAAAGACACACATGGTATATACTCACTCATATAGATATACAAAATAGGACAAACCCACTAAAACCTGTGCATCTAAAGAAACTAAGCGTTTCTGTTCTTTCGATGGAAACTTGTTTCTGTGCCATACAGTGGCGAGATAACACTTTTCAGTTTTCCAGTATTCTTAATTGAGCGAGCGACACACATGTGATTCCGTTTAAAAGTAGTGCTTTGCTTTTCTGTTCTTTCGTTGAAAACTTGTTCCTGTGCTGTACAGTGTATTATATCACTTTTCAGTTTTCCTGTATTCCTAATTGAGCGAGCGACAAACATGTGATTCCGTTTAAAAGTAGTGCTTTGATTTTCTGTGTTTTTGTTAGAAACTTGTTCCTGTGCTGTACAGTGTGATATATCACTTTTTAGATTTCCTGTTATAATAATTGAAAGGGCAACACGTATGTGAATTAGTTTACAAAGTTGTGCTTTGCGTTTATATTCTTTTTCGTTGGAAACTTATTCCTCTTAGGAAAAAGTTAGCGTTAGGTTCGGTTTATGGTTAGGGTTAGGGTTAGGTTTAGGGTTAGCGGTTATGGTTAGGCTTAGGGTTAGGGTTACGGTTAGGGTTAATGTTAGGGTTAGGGTTATGGTTAGGTTTAGGGTTAGGGGCTTAGGGTTAGGTTAGGGTTAGGGTTAGGTTTAGGGTAGGGTTAGGGTTAGGGTTAGGGTTAGGGGTTAGGGTTAGGTTTAGTGTTATGGTAGGGTTAGGGGCTTAGGGTTAGGGTTAGGGTTATATCACTTTTAGGTTTTCCTGTTATGATACTTGAACAGGCAACACGAATGTGAATTTCTTTACAAAGTTGTGCTTTGTGTTTCTGTTCTTTCGATGAAAACTTGTTTCTTTGTCGTACATTTCAATATATTGCTTTTCAGTTTTCCTGTTATGATAATTGAACGGGCTACATGTATGTGAATTAATTTACAAAGTTGTTCTTTGCCTTTCTGTTCTTTCGATGGAAACTTGTTTCTGTGCCATATAGTGGGAGATAACACTTTTTAGTTTTCCTGTATTCCTAATTGAGAGAGAGACACACATGTGATTTAGCTTACAAAGTAGTGCTTTGCATTTGTGTTCTTCTGTTGGAAACTTGTTTCTGTGCTGTACAGTGTGATATATCACTTTTCAGTTTTCCTGTTATAATAATGGAACTGGCGACGCATATGTGAATTAGTTTACCACTTTGTACTTTGTGTTTCTGTTCTTTCGATGGAAACTTGTTCCTGTGCTCTACACTTCAATATATCACTTTTCAGTTTTCCTGTTATAATAATTGAACGGGCGACACGTATGTGAATTAGTTTACAAAGTTGTGCTTTGTGTTTCTGTTCTTTCGATGGAAACTTTTTTCTGTGCCATACAGTGTGAGATAATACTTTTCAGTTTTCCTGTATTCTTAATTGAGCGAGCGACACACATGTGATTCCGTTTAAAAGTAGTGCTTTGCTTTTCTGTTCTTTTGTTCGAAACTTGATCCTGTGCTGTACAGTGCATTATATCACTTTTCAGTTTTCCTGTATTCCTAATTGAGCGAGTGGCACACATGTGATGTACTTTACAAAGTAGTGCTTTGCGTTTATGTTCTTTTGTTGGAAACTTGTTCCTGTTAGGAACAAATTAGGCTTAGGGTTAGATTTAGCGTTAGGATCAGGGTAGGGTTAGGGTTAGGGTTAGGGTTAGGGTAGGGTTAGGGTTAGGGTTAGGGTTAGGTTATATCACTTTTAAGGTTTCCTGTTATAAAAATTTAACGGGCGACACGTATGTGAATTAGTTTACAAAGTTGTGCTTTGCGTTTCTGTTCTTTTGATGGAAACTTTTTTCTGTGCCGTACAGTGTGAGATAATACTTTTCAGGTTTTCCTGTATTCCTAATTGAGAGAGCAACACACATGTGATTCCTTTAAAAGTAGTGTTTTGCTTTTCTGTACTTTTGTTTGAAACTTGTTCCTGTACTGTACAATGTGATATATCACATTTCAGTTTTCCTGTATTCCTAATTGAGCGAGCGACAAACATGTGACATTGTTTAAAATGTAGTGCTTTGCGTTTATGTTCTTTCGTTGGAAAAGGGTTAGGGGGTCATGGTTATGGTTATGGTTAGGGTTAGTGTTAGGTAGGGTTAGGGTTAGGTTAGGGTTAGGGTTATGGTTATGGTTATGGTTAGGTTAGGGTTAGGGTTAGGGTTAGTGTTAGGGTTAGGGTTAGGGTTTTAACACTTTTCAGTTTTCCTGTTATAATAATTGAACGGGCGACACTTACGTGAATTAGTTTACAGAGTTGGGCTTTGCGTTTCTCTTCCTTCCATGGAAACTTGTTTATGTGCCTTACAGTGCGAGATAACACTTTTCAGTTTCCCTGTATTCCTCATTGAGCGGCGACACACATGTGATTCCGTTTAAAAGTCGTGGCTTGCTTTTCTGTTCTTTTGTTGGAAACTTGTTCCTGTGCTGTACAGTACGATATATCACTATTCAGTTTTCCTGTATTCCTAATTGAGTGAGCGACACACATGTGATTTAGTTTACACTGTAGTGCTTTATGCTTCTGTTCTTCTGTTGGAAACTTTTTCTGTGCTGTACAGTGTGATATATCACTATTTAGTTTTACAGTTATAATAATTGAATGGGCAACACATATGTGAATTAGTTTACAAAGTAGAGCTTTGCTTTTCTGTTCTTTCATTGGGAACTTGTTCCTGTGCTGTACAGTGCATTATC
>JAEOAE010002236.1:85000-102800 GCA_036365155.1 Meriones psammophilus | reverse complement strand
CTAACATAAACAAGTTTCCAACTAAAGAATATAAACGCAAAGCACTAGTTTGTAAACTAAATCACATATGTGTCACCACTCAATTAGAGTACAGGAAAGCTGAAAAGTCATATATCGAACTTTTTACAGCAAAGAAATAAGTTTTCATCGAAGAACAGAAAACAAAGCACAACTTTGAAACTAATTCATATGTGTTGCCTGTTCAATTATTATAACAGGAAAACTGAAAAGTTATATATCCCTAACCCTAACCCTAACCCCCTAACCCTAACCTCACTCTAATCCTAACCCTAACCCTAACCCCTAACCCTAACCCTCCCACTTTAGAGCACAGAAAGTAGTTCCCAATGAAAGTACAGAAACGTTAAAGCAAAACATTCAAACTAAATCACATGTGTTTCGCCTGCTCAATTAGGAATACATGAAAACAGAAAAGTGATATCTCCCACTGTAGTGCATACAAACAAGTTTCCAAAAAGAATAGAAAGGCAAAGCACAACTTTTTTAAACTAAATCACATTTGTGTCGCCTACTAATTAGGAATACAGAAAACTGAATAGTGATATCTCTGACTTTAGAGCACAGAAAGAAGTTTCCAATGAAAGAACAGAAACGCAGCACAACTTTGGTAACTAAATCACATGTCTGTCGCCAGTTCAATTAGGATTACATGAAAACTGAAAATGATATCTCGTGACTGTACCTCAAAGAAACAAGTTTCCAATGAAAGAACAGAAATGTAAAGCACAACTTTGTAAACTAATTAACATGTGTGTCGCTTCTGTACAATTAGGAATACGGGAAAACTGAAAAGTGATATCTCCCACTTTAAAGCACAGAAAGAAGTTTCCAATGAAACAACAGAAAGGCAAAGACAACTTTGGAACCTAAATCACATGTGAGTCTCCCATTGACTTAGGAATACAGGAAAACTGAAAAGTGATATCTCAAGACTGTACCTCACAGAAACAAGTTTCCTACAAAAGAACAGAAAGGAAAAGCACAACTTTGTAAACTAAGTAACATGTGTGTCGTCGCACAATTAGGAATACAGTAAAACTGAAAAGTTATATCTCAAGACTGTACCTCACAGAAACAAGTTTCCAATGAAAGAACAGAAATGTAAAGCACAACTTGTATGCTCAGTAACATGTGTATAGCCCTCTCAATTAGGAATACAGGAAAACTGAAATGTGATATCTCCACAGTAGTGCACAGAAACAAGTTTCCAACAAAAGAATAGAAAGGCAAAGCAAAACTTTGTAAACTAAGTCACATTTGTGTCGCCTGCTCCATTAGGAATACAGAAAACTGAAACGTGAGATCTCCCACTTGAGAGCACAGAAAGAAATTTCCAACGAAAGTACAGAAATGTAAAGAACAACTTTGTAAACTAAATAACATGTGTTTCGCCTGCTCTATTAGGAATACAGGAAAACTGAAATGTGATATCTCCCACTTTAGAGCAGAGAAAGAAGTTTCAATAAAAACAGAAACGCAAAGCACAACTTTGAAACTAAATCACATGTGTGTCACCTGCTCAATTAGGGAATACAGGAAAACTGAGAAGTGATATCTCGCATTGTACCCTCACAATAACAAGTTTTCAAATAAAAGAACAGAAATGTAAAGCACAACTTTGTAAACTAGGCAACCTGTGTGTCCCTGCACAATTAGGGAATAAAAAGAAAACTGAAAAGTGATATCTTCCACTTTAGAGCACAGAAAGAAGTTTGCAATGAATGAACAGAAAAGCAAAGCACAACATTGGAAACTAAATCACATGTGTGTCACCTGTTCAATTAGGAATCCAGGAAAACTGAAAAGTGATATCTCACATTTTACCTCAGAGAAAAAACTTTCCAATGAAAGAAAAGAAATATAAAGCACAACTTTGCAAACTACTTAACATGTGTGTCGCCTACTTCAATTAGGAATACAGGAAAACTGAAAAGTGATATCTCCCACTGTAGTGCACAGAAAGATGATTCCAAAAAGAACAGAAATGTAAATCACAAGTTTGTAAACTAAGTAACATGTATGTAGCCCGTTCAATTAGAAATACAAGGAAACTGAAAAGTGATATCTCCCACTGTAGTGCACAAAAAGAAGTTTCCAACAAAAGAATACAAATGTAAAGCACAATTTTGTAAACTAGGTAACATGTGTGTCGTCTGCTCAATTAGGAATACAGGAAAACTGAAAAGTGATATCTCCCACTTTAGAGCACAGAAAGAAATTTCCAATGAAAGAACATAAACACAAAGCAGAGCTTTGGAAAATAAATCACATGTGTGCCGCCTGCTCATTAGGAATACAGGAAAACCAAAAGTGATATTTCAGACTGTACCTCACAGAAACAAGTTTCCCACAAAAGAACAGAAAGGCAAAGCACAACTTTGTAAACTAAGTAACATGTGTGTCGCCTGCACAATTAGGAATACAGTAAAACTGAAAAGTTATATCTCGCACTGTACCTCACAGAAACAAGTTTCCAATGAAAGAACAGAAATGTAAAGCACAACTTTGTATGATCAGTAACATGTGTATAGCCCTCTCAATTAGGAATAAAGGAAAACTGAAATGTGATATCTCCACAGTAGTGCACAGAAACAAGTTTCCAACAAAAGAATAGAAAGGCAAAGCAAAACTTTGTAAACTAAATCACATTTGTGTCGCCCATTCCATTAGGAATACAGAAAAACTGAAATGTGAGATCTCGCACTTGAGAGCACCGAAAGAAATTTCCAAAGAAAGTACAGAAATGTAAAGAACAACTTTGTAAACTAAGTAACCTGTGTGTCCCCTGCACAATTAGGAATAAAAGAAAACTGAAAAGTGATATCTTCCACTTTAGAGCACAGAAAGAAGTTTGAAATGAATGAACAGAAAAGCAAAGCACAACATTGGAAACTAAATCACATGTGTGTCACCTGTTCAATTAGGAATCCAGGAAAACTGAAAAGTGATATCTCGCATTGTACCTCAGAGAAACAAGTTTCCAATGAAAGAAAAGAAATATGAAGCACAACTTTGCAAACTACTTAACATGTGTGTCGCCCGCTCAATTAGGAATACAGGAAAACTGAAAAGTGATATCTCCCACTGTAGTGCACAGAAAGATGATTCCAAAAAAAGAACAGAAATGTAAATCACAAGTTTGTAAACTAAGTAACATGTATGTAGCCCGTTCAATTAGAAATACAAGAAAACTGAAATGTGATATCTCCCACTCTAGTGAATAGAAACAAGTTTCCAACAAAAGAATAGAAAGGCAAAGCACAACGTTTTAATCTAAATCACATTTGTGTCGTCCGCTCAAATAGGAAAACAGGAAAACTAAAAAGCGATATATCGAAATGTATGGCAAAGAAACAAGTTTTCATCGAAAGAACAGAAACGCAAAGCACAACTTTGTAAACTAATTCACATATGGGTCCCCATTCAGTTATTATAACAGGAAAACTGAAAAGTGATATATCACACTGTACAGCACAGAAACAAGTTTCCAACAGAAGAGCAGAAACGCAAAGCACTACTTTCTAAACTAAATCACATGTGTGTCGCTCACTCAATTAGGAATACAGGGAAAAAGAAAAGCGATATATGGAAATTATGGCAAAGAAACAAGTTTTCATCAAAAGAACAGAAACGCAAAGCACAACTTTGTGAACTAATTCACATACGTGTCACCCGTTCAATTATCATAACAGGAAAACTGAAAAGTGATATATCGAACTGTACAGCACAGGAACAAGTTTCCATCGAAGAACAGAAACGCAAAAGCACAACTTTGAAACTAATTCACATACGTGTCGCCTGTTCAATTTTTCTAACAGGAAAACTGAAAAGTGATATATCACACTGTACAGCACAGAAACAAGTTTCCTACAGAAGATCAGAAACGCAAAGCACTACTTTGTAAAGTAAATCACATGTGTGTCGCTCACTCAATTAGGAATACAGGGAAACTGAAAAGCGAAAACTCGAAATGTACGGCAAAGAAACAAGTTTTCATCGAAAGAACAGAAACGCAAAGCACAACTTTGTAAACTAATTCACATTCGTTTCGCCTGTTCAATTCTTATAACAGGAAAACTGAAAAGTGTTATAACCCTAACCCTAACCCTAAGCCCCTAACCCTAACCCTAACCCTCATCCTAACCCTACCCTAACCCTAAACCTCACCCTAACCCTGACCCTAACCCTAACCCCAACCCTAACCCTAACCCTAACCCTAACCCTAACTTGTTCCTAAGGAAAGAACAGAAACGCAAAGCACTACTTTGTAAACTAAATCACATGTGTGCCACTCACTTAATTAGGAATACAGAAAAACTGAAAAGTGATATAACGCACTGTACAACACAGGAACAAGTTCGAAAAAAAGAACAGAAAAGCAAAGCACTACTTTTAAACGGAAACACATGTGTGTCGCTCGCTCAATTAGGAATACAGGAAAACTGAAAAGTGATATATCAGACTGTACAGCACAGGAACAAGTTTGCAACGAAAGAACAGAAAAGGAAAGCACTACTTTTAAAGGGAATAACATGTGTGTCGTTTGCTCAGTTAGGAATACAGGATAACTGAAAAGTGCTATCTTGCACTGTATGGCACAGAAAAAACTTTCCATCGAAAGACCAGAAACGAAAAGCACAACTTTGCAAACTATTTCACATACGTGTTGCCCTTTTAATTATTATTACAGGATAACTGAAAAGTGATATATCACACTGTACAGCACAGAAACAAGTTTCCAACAGAAGAACAGAAACGCAAAGCACTAGTTTGTAAACTAATTCAGATACGGGTCGCCTGTTCAATTATTATAACAGGTAAACTGAAAAGGGATATAACCATAACCCTAACCCTAACCCTAACCCTAATCCTAACCCTAACCCTAACTCCCTAACCCTGACCCTAAGCCTAACCCTAACCCTACCCTAACCCTAACCCTAACCCTAACCCTAACCCTAACCCTAACCCCCTAACCCTGACCCCCTAACCCTGACCCTAAGCCTAACCCTAACCCTAACCTAACCCTAACACTAACCCTAACCCTAACTGTAACTCTAACCATAACCCTAAAGCTAACTTGTTCCTAACAAGAACAAGTTTCCAACAAATGAACAGAAAAGCACAGCACAACTTTATAAACTACAGTACCTGTGTTTCGCTCACTCAATTAGGAATACAGAAAAACTGAAAAGTGATATATCACACTGTACAGCACAGGAACAAGTTTCAAACAAAAGAACAGAAAAGCAAAGCACTACTTTGTAAACTAAATCACATTTGTGTCACTTGCTTAATTAGGAATACAGGAAAACTGAAAAGTGATATATCGAACTGTACATCAAAGAAACAAGTTTTCATCGAAAGAACAGAAATGCAAAGCACAACTTTTTAAACTAATTCACATACGTGTAGCCTGTTCAATTATTATAACAGGAAAACTGAAAAGTGACATAACCCTAACCCTAATCCTAACCCTAACCCCCTAACAATAACTATAACCCTAACACTAACCCTAACCCCTAACCCTAACCCTAACCATAACCCTAACCCTAGCCCTAACCCTAACCCTACCCTAACCAGAACCATAACCCTAACTTGTTCCTAATAGGAACAAGATTCGAACCGAAGAACATAAAAGCGAAGCACTACTTTGAAAACTAAATCACATGTGTGTCGCTTGCTCATTTAGGAATACTGGAAAACTGAAAAGTGATATAACGCAATGTATAGCACAGGAACAAGTTTCCAAAGAATGAACAGAAAAGCAAAACACTACGTTGTAAACTAAATCATATGTGTGTCAATCGCTCAATTAGGAATACAGGAAAAATGAAAAGTGATATATTGCACATTACAGCACAGGAATAAGTTTCGAACGAAAGAACAGATAAGCAAAGCAGTACTTTGTAAACTAAATCACATGTGTGTCTCTCGCTCAATATGGAATACAGGAAAACCGAAAAGAGAAATATCGCACTGTAGAGCACAGGAACATGTTTGTATGAAAGAACAGAAACGTAAAGCACAACTTTGTAAACTAATTCACATACGTGTTGCCTGTTCAATTATTATAACATGAAAACTTAAAAGTGATAAAACCCTAACCCTAACCATAACCTAACACTAACCCTACCCCCCTAACACTAACACTAACCCTAACCCTAACCCTAAACGTAACTTGTTCCTACAAAGTACTACTTTGTAAATAAAATTACATGTGTGTCGCTCGCTCAATTAGGAATACAGGAAAACTGAAAAGTGATATATCGCACTTTACAGCAGAGGAACAAGTTTCGAAAGAAAGAACAGAAAAGCAAAGCACTACATTGCAAACTAAATCACATGTGTGATGTTCGCTCAATTAGAAATACAGCAAAACTGAAAAGTGATATATCAAATTGTATGGCAAAGAAACAATTTCCATCCAAAGAACAGAAACGCAAAGCACAACTTTGTAGAACTAATTCACATACGTGTCGCCTGTTCAATTATTATAACAGGAAAACTGAAAAGTGATATAACCCTAACCCTAACCCTAACCCCGTAACCCTAACCTTAACCCTAACCATAGCCCTAACCCTAACCCGAAACCCTAACCCTAACCCTAACTCCTAAACCAAACTTGTTCCAAACAGGAACAAGTTTCCAATAAAAGAATATAAACGCAAACACTACTTTGTAAACTAAATCACATGTGTGTCACTCGCTCAATTAGGAATACAGGAAACCTGAAAAGTGATATATCGCACTGTACAGCACAGGAACATGTTTCGAACAAAAGAACAGAAAAGCAAAGAACAACTTTGTAAACTAATTCACATACGTGTTGCCCGTTCAATTATTATAACAGGAAAACTAAAAAGTAATATATCACACTGTACAGCACAGAAATAAGTTTCCAACAGAAGAACAGAAACGCAAAGCACTAATTTGTAAACTAAATCACATGTGTGTTTCTCGTTAAATTAGGAATACAGGAAAACTGAAAAGTGATATATCGCATTGTACAGCACAGAATCAAGTTTCAATCTAAAGAACAGTAACGCAAAGCACAACTTAGTATACTAATTCACAAATGTGTCGCATGTTCAATTATTATAAAAAGGAAAACTGAAAAGTGATATAACCCTCACCCTAACCCTAATCCTAATCCTAACCCTAACCATAACCCAAGTTTCCAACAAAAGAACATAAACGCAAAGCACTACATCGTAAACTAAGTCACATGTGTGTTGCTAGCTCAATCAGGAATACAGGAAAACTGAAAAGTGATATATCGCACTGTACAGCACAGGAAGAAGTTTCCAACGAAAGAACAGAAAAGCAAAGCACTACTTTTAAATGGAATCACATGTGTGTTGCTTGCTCCACTAGGAATACAGGAAAACTGAAAAGTGTTATCTCGCACTGTACTGCACAGAAACAAGTTTCCATCAAAAGAACAGAAACACAAAGCACAACTTTGTAAACTAATTCACATATGTGTCGCCCTTTCAATTATTATAAAAGGAAAACTGAAAAGTGATATAACCCTAACCCTAACTCCCTAACACTAACCCTAACGATAACCCAAAACGCTAACCCTAACCATAACCCTAACCCTATCCCTAACCCAAAAACCTAACCCTACACTAACCCTAACCCTAACCTTAACAATAAAGCTAACTTGTTCCTATCAGGAACAAGTTTCCCACGAAAGAACATAAATGCAAAGCACTACTTTGTAAACTAAATCACATGTGTATCACTTGCTCAATGAGGAATACAGGAAAACTGAAAAGTGATATATCGCGTTGTACAGCAAAGGAACAAGTTTTGAACGAAAAAACAGAAAAGCAAAGCACTACATTTAAACAGAATCACATTTGTGTTGCTCGCTCAATTAGGAATACAAGAAAACTGAAAAGTGTCATCTCGCACTGTATGGCACAAAAGCACAGAAACAAGTTTCCATTGAAAGAACATGAAAAAGAACACGCGAAAGCTGGTGACAGCTGAAGATGATCTTTCAACAGATACACCTGCTACCACTTGAAGAGTCAAGTGCAGCGAGGATGAGCACTAATTCTACTCAAGTGGATTCATCGCCCACAGATGGCTTATTACCCTGGGTTTCTTCTGCCTTTTCTTACTTTAAGATTGGGTGGGGGTTGGAATTTTGGTGCAGCACTATGTTGTGGCTTAGTGTTTTTACTCTGGTTGTTCTGCAAACTCAATACCCAACATAAACGTGACTAGGTCGCGATCGCGCAAACTCTTGTGGCCATGGCAGCCCTTTCGGCCCTCTCCCTGGCCCTGGCCCTGGCAGCCCTGGGCCTGAACCTCGCCCTTGACCCTTGACCATAACTTTTGACCCCCTAAACCTAACCACTAACTCTAACCCCTAACCCCTGACCCTAACCCTAACCCTGACAGCCCTGACCCTGACCATGACAGCCCTGGCCCTGGCCCTGACAGACCTGGCCCTGGCCCTGGCAACGCTGGTACTGGTAATGGCAGCCCTGGCCCTGGCCCTGGCAGCACTGGTCCTGGCCCAGACCCTGACCCTCGCCCTGACTCTTGACCCTAACCCTTGACCCCCTAACCCTAACCCCTAAACCTAACCCTAGCCCTAGTCCCCTAGCCATAGCCCGCTAGCCCAACCCCCTTGACCTAGCCCCCTAGACTTTGCCCTAGCCCCCTATCCCTAGCCTCCTAGCCCCCTAGCCCCTTAGCACCCTTAGCACTAGCCCCCTAGCCCTAGTCCTAGCCCCTTAGCACTAGCCCCCTAGCCCCAGCCCTAGCCCCCTAGACCTAGCCCTAGCCTCCTAGGCCTAGCCCTAGCCCTAGATCCAGCCCTAGCCCCCTAGCCCCCTAGACCCCTAACCCCCTACACTCAGCCCTAGCCCTAGCCCCCTAGCCCTATCCCCATAGACCCAGCCCTAGCCCCCTAGCCCTAGCCCTAGCCCCCTAGTCCCCTAACCCCCTAGCCCTAGCCCCCTAGCCCTAGTCCTAGTCCTAGCCCCCTAGCCCCTAGCCCTAGCCTTCTGGCCCTAAACCCTAGCCCCCCAGCCCAAGCCCTAGCCTCCTAGCCCCCTAGCCCCCTAGCCCCTAGCTCCAGCCCAAGCCTCCAGCCCCAGCCCAAGCCCTAGCCCTAGCCCTAGTTCTAGCCCTAACCCTAACCCTGAAACTGAACCTGACCTTGACCCTAACCCTAACCCTAACCCTAAAACCCTAACCCTAACCCTAACCCCTAACCATAACCCTAACCCTAACCCTAACGCTAACCCCTAACCATAACCCTAAACCTAACCTCTAACCCTAACCCTATCCCCTAAACCTAACCCTAGCCCTAGTCCCCTAGCCCAAGAACTAGCCCCCTAGCCCTAGCCTCCTAGCCCCAGCCCCTAGCCCACTTAGCCCTAGCCCCCTGGCCCTAGTCCTAGCCCCCTAGCCCCAGCCCTAGCCCCCAGCCTCAGCCTTAGCCTCCTAGCCCCAGCCCCAGCCCTAGCCCCAGCTCTAGCCCCCCAGCCCCTAGCCTCAGCCCCAGCCCCAGCCCCCTTGTCATATCCCCCTAGACCCAGCCTTAGCCCCCTAGCCCTAGCCCTAGCACCCTAGTCCCCTAGCCCCCTAGCCCTAGCCCCCTAGCCCTAGTCCCAGTCTTAGCCGCAGCCCTAGCCCCCTAGCCCCTAGCCCTAGCCTTCTAGCCCTAACCCCTAGCCCCTTAGCCCAAGCCCTAGCCTCCTAGCCCCCTAGCCCTAGCCCTAGCCCCCTAGCCCCCTAGCTCCAGCCCTAGGCTCCAGCCCCAGGCCCAGCCCCAGCCCTAGCCATAGCCCTAGTCCTAACCCTAACCCTGAACCTGAACCTGACCTTGACCCTAACCCTAACCCTAACCCTAACACCATAACCCTAACACTAACCCCCTAACCATAACCCTAAACCTAACCCTAACACCCTAACCCTAACCCTAACCCTGACTTTAACCCCTAACCCTAACCCTAACCCCTAACACTAACCCTAACCCCCCTAATTCTAACCCTAACTCCTAACCCCTAACCCTAACCCCTAACACCTAACCCTAACCCTAACCCTAACCCCAACCCAAACCCCAACCCCAACCCTAAACCCAACCCTAACCCTAACCAGAAACCCTAACTATAACCCTCTAACCCTAACCCTAACCCTCTAACCCTAACCCTAACCCTAACACTAACCCTAACACTAACCCCAAACCCCTAATCCTAACCCCCCCTAACCCTAACCCTAACCCCTACCCTCACCCTCTAACCCTAACCCTAACCCTAACCCTAACCCTAACCCTAATCCTATCCCTAACTCTAACCCTAACCTCACCCTCTAACCCTAACCCTAACCCTCTAACCCTAAACCTAACCCTAATCCTATCCCTAACTCTAACCCTAACCCTAACCCGTAACCCCTAACCCAAACTCTAACCCTAACCGTAACCATAACATTAATTCAAATTTAGAATTGGCTAAGGAGTTTCATAAAAGTTTTCATGTAACAGCTGAGTCATTGCGTCATCGATTTGACATAACTAGAAAAGACGCTAGAGATATTGTTACCCAATGTCAAAATTGTTGTCAGTTCTTACCTATGCCTCATGTTGGGATTAATCCCAGAGGAATCTGTCCACTACAAGTGTGGCAGATGGATGTTACTCACATTTCATTTTTTGGTAAACTTCAATATTTGCATGTTTCTGTTGATACTTGCCCTGGAGTTGTGTTTGCTTCTCCCCTGACTGGAGAAAAGGCAGCCCATGTTATTCAACATTGCCTAGAGGCATGGAGTGCCTGGGGAAAGCCCAAAATTCTAAAAACTGCCAATGGGCCGGCCTATACTTCTCAAAAATTTGGACAGTTTTGTCATCCAATAAACGTGACCCATCTAACTGGTCTCCCATATAACCCTCAAAGTCAGGGTATTATTAAACATGCTCACCGCACGCTAAAATCCTACTTAATAAAACAAAAGGGAGAGTCCAGGAGGCTCTGCCCTCAGTGCCACGAGTGAACGTTTCCTTGGCACTCTTCACACTCAATTTTTTGAATTTGGACAGTCAAGGCCATTCGGCAGCTGATCTCCACTGCATAGGGCCTAATAGGCCCAAGGAAATGATCAAATGGAAGGATGTCTTAATTGGTAAATGGAAAGGCCTGGATCCTATCTTAATAAGATCCAGGGAAGCTGTCTGTGTTTTCCCACAGGAAGAAAACAATCCATTCTGGGTACCGGAGCGCCTCACGCGAAAGCTGGTTCCAGCTGAAGATGATCTTTCCACAGATACACCTGCTACCACTTGAAGAGTCAAGGGCGGCGAGGATGACCACTAATTCTACTCGAGTGGATTCATCGCCCACAGATGGCTTATTACCCTGGGTTTCTTCTGCCTTTTCTTACTTTAAGATTGGGTGGGAGTTGGAATGTTTGGTGCAACACTATGTTGTGGCTTAGTGTTTTTACTCTGGTTGTTCTGCAAACTCAATACCCAACATAAACGTTACTAGGTCGCAATCACGCAAACACTTGTGGCCTTGAAACAAGGATCATCTCCCAAAATTTGGTTATCCATGTTAAAAAATTAAAACAGACTGTGACACTCAGTCGATGCACCTCAGGGGTTTTACCCATTGCCCTGAGTCGATGAGTGATCCAAGTCAATGTTGCCTTTGCTTAAGCGGCTATGGTACCTAGATAGGAGGATGACAGCCCTTGCACTCCCTGGAATTTTATTCCATTGCACGGGAATGGGTGTCACCTCCTTTTTTAATCTTCTCCCTTAGCCCCTGCACCCAGAGGACTTGTCTCCATTGCACCTGGTGGGGTAAGGAAGTAATCTAAAGCTCTTGATCGCTTACTCCCCAAAGAAGGATCTCGCTTGATCGAGCTTAGGGCTCTCTTGTGCCACGCTTATAGGCTTTAAGGCAGTTTTCATTTATTAAAACAAAAGGGGGATGTGGAGAGCTGAGACTCAGAGGCCACTAGGTGGCGCTGACATTTTGCCCTCAAAACTGTAAAAAAAAAAAACCCTCCAGTACGCATGCTCGGGTTGCGCAAATTGCATAAGCACACTAAGCACGCTGGGCCCGAGTCATCAGGCGGGGTAAAGTGTGAGCAGCCAATCAGGGTATTGACACGTCACTTAGGTGAGACCAGGGCTTATATAAACAGCGCCACTTCTGGGCCCTGGCGCTCTCCTCCCTCTCCTCCTCCCCCTCTCCCTGCCTGGAGCTTGCCCGCCCTGGCTGCGGCCCGCGGGAAGCCATGGTTTCCTTTGGGCAATGCGAGCGACACCTGCGCCCGCGAGATGGCCGAGCCTGCTCTCCTCTCCTCCTTTCTTCTATTGACTGTAATAAAGGCTTGTTGCGGAAGGACCCTTGTGCCCGCATGCGTTTCTGCCGGCCAGACGAATCACGTGGCTTCCAACACACTGACAGCCCTGGCCCTGGCCCTGGCCCTGACAGCCCTGGCCCTGGCCCTGACAGTCCTGGCCCTGATCCTGACAGCCCTGGACCTGACTCTGACAGCCCTGGCCCTGGCAGCCCTGGCCCTGTCCCTGATAACCCTGTAGGCCCTGGCCCTGGCAGCCCTTGCGGCCCTATTCCTGGCTTTCGCCCTGGCCCTGGCCTTGGCAGACATGGCCCTGGCCCTGGCCCTTGACCCTTGAACCTAACCTTTGACCCCCTAACCCTAACCCCTAACACTAAAGCCTAACCCCTAACTGTAACGCTAACCCTGACAGCCCTGACCCTGACCATGACAGCACTGACCCTGATCCTGACAGCCCTGGCCCTGACCCTGACAGCCCTGGCCCTGGCCCTGACAGCCCTGGCCCTGGCCCTGGCAGACCTGGTCCTGACCCTGACCCTGACCCTGGCCCTGACTCTTGACGCTAACCCTTGACACCCTAACCCTAAACCTAACCCCTAACCCTAACCCTAGCCCTAGCCCCCTAGCCCTAGCCTGCAACCCCCTTGCCCTAGCCCCCTATCCCTAGCACTAGCCCCCTAGCCCTAGCCTCTTATGCCCCTAGACTCCTAGCCCCCCATTCCCTAACCCCCTAGTCTTAGCCCTTGTCCTAGCCCCCAAGCACTAGCCCCCTATCCCCAGCCCCAGGCACCTAGACCTAGCCCTAGCCCTAGCCCCAGCCCTAGCCCCCAGCCCCCTAGCCTCAGCCCTATCCCTAGCCAATTAGCCCTATCTCCCTAGCCCCAGCCCTGGCCTCCTAGCCCTAGCACTAGTCCCTAGTCCCCTAGCCTTCTAGCCCTAACCCTAGCCCCCTATCCCTATCCACCTAGCCCCAGCCCTAGCCCCCTAGCCCTAGCCCCCAGTCCCTTATACCCCTGGCCCTAGCCCCCTAGCACTAGCCCTAGCCCCCTAACCCTAGTCCTAGTCCTAGCCCCAGCCATAGCCCCTAGCCCCTAGCCCTAGCCTCCTAGCCCTAGCCACCTAGCCCCCTAGCCCCAGCCCTAGCCTCCTAGCCCCCTACCCTAGCCCTAGCCCCCTAGCCCCCTAGCTCCAGCCTTAGCCTCCAGCCCCAGCCCCAGCCCTAGCCCTAGGCCTAGCCCTAACCCTAACCCTGACCATGACCCTGACCCTGACCCTAACCCAAACTCTAACTCTAAACCCCTAACCCTAACCCTAACCCTAACCCTCTAACCCTAACCCCCTAACCCTAACCCTAAACCTAACCCCTAACCCCTGACCCTAACCCTGACAGCCCTGACACTGACTCTGACAGCACTGAAACTGACCCTGACAGCCCTGGCCCTGACCCTGGCAGCCCTGGCCCTGGCCCTGAGAGCCCTGGCCCTGGCCCTGGCAGCCCTGGCCATGGCCCTGGCGGCCCTGGCCCTGGCCCTGGTGGCTCTGGTCCTGGCCTTGACCCCGACCCTGGCCCTGAACCTTGACCCTAACTCTTGACCCAATAACCATTTCCCTAAGCCCTTACCCTAACCCTAGCCCTAGCCCGCTAGCCTTAGCCCCCTTGCCCTAGCCCCCTAGCCCTAGCCCTAGCCCCCTAGCCCTAGCCTCCTAGCACCCTAGCCTTCTAGCCCCCCTAGCCCTAGCCCTAGTCCTAGCCCTAGTCCAAGCCTACTAGCACTAAGCCCCTAGCCCCAGCCTTGGACCCTAGCCCAGGTCCTAGCCCCCTAGCCCTAACCCTAACCCTAGCCCCAGCCCTAGCCCACTAGCCCCCTAGCCTCGGCCCTAGCCCTAGCCCCGTAGCCCCATCCCCCTAGCCACAGCCCTAGCCCACGAGCTCTAGCCCTAGCCCCCTAGCCATAGTCCTAGCCCTAGCCCCCTAGCCCCCCAGCTCCAGCCCTAGCCTCCAGCCCCAGCCCCAGCCCTAGCCCTAGCCCTAGCCCTAGCCCTAACCCTAAACCTGACCCTGACCCTGACCCTGAGCCTGACCCTGACTCTAACAATAACCCCCTAACACTAACCCTAACCCTAACACTCTAACCCTAACCCTAACCCCCTAACCCTAACCCTAACATTAACCCAATAACCCTAACCCTAACACTAATCCTAACCCCTAACCCCTAACCCTAACCCTAACCCTAACCCTAACCCTAACCCTAAACCTAACCCCTAACCTCCCTAACCCTAACCCTAACCCTAACCCTAAACCCTAACCCTAACCTTAAACCTAACCCCCCTAACCCTAACCCTAACCATGACTTTAACTCCTAACCCTAACCCTAACCCTAACCCCTAACCCTAACCCTAACCCTCCCTAACCTTAACCCTGACCCTGACCCCGATCCTGACCCTGACACTGACACCTAACCCTAACCCTAACCCTAACCCTAACCCTAACCCTCTAACCCTAACCCTAACCTAACCCTAACCCTAACCATCTAACCCTAACCCTAATCCTAACCCTAACACTAACCCTAACCCTAACCATCTAACCCTAACCTTAACACTAACCCTAAAGCGTAACCCTACCCTAACCCTAACCCTAACCCTAACCCTAACCCTAACCCTAACGCTAACTTATTACTAACAGGAAAATTTTTCCCAAGAAGGAACATAACCGCAAAGCACTACTTTGTAAACTAAATCACATGTGTGTCACTCGCTCAATTAGGAATACAGGAAAACTGAAAAGTGATATATCACACTCTACAGCACAGGAACAAATTTCCAACAGAAGAACAGAAACGCAAAGCAATACTTTGTAAACTGGATCACATTTTTGTGGCTCGCTCAGTTTGGACTACAGGAAAACTGAAAAGTGATATATCGAACTTTACAGCAAAGAAACAATTTTTTATGGAAAGAACAGAAACGCAAAACACAACTTTGTAAACTAATTCACATATGTGTCGCTTGTTCAATTATTTTAACAGGAAAACTGAAAAGTGATATAATCCTAACCCTAACCCTAACACTAACCCTAACCCTAGCCCTAATCCCTAACCCCTAACCCCTAACCCTACCCCCTAACCCTAACCCTAACCCTAACCCTAACCATAACCATGTAACCCTAAACCTAACCCTCTAACCCTAACCCTAACCCTAACAAGAACCCTAAACCTAACTCCTAAGCCCTAACCCTAACCCTGACAGCCCTGACAGCCCTGACCCTGACTCTGACAGCACTGAAACTGACCCTGACAGCACTGGCCCTGACCCTGACAGCCCTGGCCCTGGCCCTGGCCCTGACAGCCCTGGCCATGGCCCTGGCAGCCCTGGCCCTGGCCCTGGCAGCCTTGGTCCTGGCCTTGACCTCGGCCCTGGCCCTGACGCTTGACCCTAACCCTTGACCCCCTAACCATAACAGTAACCCCTTACCCTAACCCTAGCCCTAGCCCGCTAGCCTTAGCCCCCTTGCCCTAGCCCCCTAGCCCTTGCCCTAGAACCCTAGCCCTAGCCTCCTAGCCCCCTAGCCTTCTAGCTCCCCTAGCCCTAGCCCCCTAGTCCTAGCCCTAGTCCTAGCCCCCTAGCAGTAAGCCCCTAGCCCCAGCCATAGCCACCTAGCCCCCTAGCCCTAGCCCTAGCCCCCTAGGCCCCTTTCTCCAGCTCTAGCCTCCAGGTCCAGCCCCAGCCTCAACCCTAGCCCTAGCCCTAGCCGTAACCCTAAACCTGACCCTGACCCTGACCCTTACTCTAACCCTAACCCCCTAACCCTAACCCTTACCCTAACCCCCTAACCTTAACCCCTAACCTGACCCCTAACCCTAACCTAACCCTAACCTAACCCTAACCCCCTAACCCTAACCCTAACCATGACTTTAACTCCTAACCATAACCCTAACGCTAACCCCTAACCCTAACCCTAACCCCCTAACGCTAACCCTAACCATGACTTTAACTCCTAACCCTAACCCTAACCCTAACCCTAACCCTAACCCTAACCCCCTAACACAAACCCTGACCCTGACCCCGATCCTGACCCTGACCTGACTCCTAACACTAACCTAATCTTAACCCTAACCCTCTAACCCTAACCCTAACCCTAACCCTAATCCTAACCATCTAAACCTAACCCTAACCCTAAGCGTAACCCTACCTAACCCTAACCCTAACCCTAACCATAACGCTAACTTATTCCTAACAGGAAAATTTTCCAAAGAAGGAACATAAACGCAAAGCACTACTTTGTAAACTAAATCACATGTGTGTCACTTTCGCTCAATTAGGAATACAGGAAAACTGAAAAGTGATATATCACACTGTACAGCACAGGAACAAATTTCCAACAGAAGAACAGAAACGCAAAGCAATACTTTATAAACTGGATCACATTTTTGTGTCTCTCTCAATTTGGACTACAGGAAAACTGAAAAGTGATATATCGAACTTTACAGCAAAGAAACAATTTTTATCGAAAGAACAGAAATGCAAAGCACAACTTTGTAAACTAATTCACATATGTGTCGCTTGTTCAATTATTTTAACAGGAAAACTGAAAAGTGATATAATCCTAACCCTAACCCTAACCTAACCCTAACCCTAACCTTAGCCCTAATCCCTAACCTCTAACCCCTAACCCTACCCCTAACTCTAACCCTAACCCTAACCCTAACCATAACCATGTAACCCTAACCTAACCTAACCCTAACCCTAATCCCTAACCCCTAACCCTACCTCCCTAACCCTAACCTAACCCTATCCCTAACCATAACCATGTAACCCTAAACCTAACCCTCTAACCCTAACCCTAACAATAACCCTAAACCTAACCGCTAACCCCTAACCCTAACCCTGACAGCCCTGACCCTGACTCTGACATCACTGAAACTGACCCTGACAGCCCTGGCCCTGACCCTGACAGCCATGGCCCTGGCCCTGAGAGCCCTGGCCCTGGCCCTGGCAGCCCTGGCCCTGGCCCTGGCGGCCCTGGTCCTGGCCTTGACCTCGGCCCTGGCCCTGTCCCTTGACCCTAACCCTTGACCCCCTAACCATAACACTAACCCCTTACCCTAACCCTAGCCCTAGCCCGCTAGCCTTAGCCACCTTGCCCTAGCCCCCTAGCCCTAGCCCTAGCACCCTAGCCCTAACCTCCTAGCCCCCTAGCCTTCTAGCCCCCCTAGCTCTTGCCCCCAAGTCCTAGCCCTAGTTCTAGCCCCCTAGCACTAAGCCCCTAGCCCCGGCCCTAGCCTCCTAGCCCCCTAGCCCTAGCCCTAGCCCCCTAGGCCCCTTTCTCCAGACCTAGCCTCCAGCCCCAGCCCCAGCCTCAGCCCTAGCCCTAGCCCTAGCCGTAACCCTAAACCTGACCCTGACCCTGACCCTTACTCTAACCCTAACCCCCTAACCCTAACCCTAA
>JAEOAE010002236.1:57500-82500 GCA_036365155.1 Meriones psammophilus | reverse complement strand
ATAACACTAACTTGTTCCTAACAGTAACAAGTATCCAACTAAAGAATATAAACGCAAAGCACTAGTTTGTAAACCAAATCACATGTGTTTCACTTGCTCAATTAGGAGTACAGGAAAGCTGAAAAGTGATATGTCAAACTTTACAGCAAAGAAACAAGTTTTCATCGAAAGAACAGAAACGCAAAGCACAACTTTGTAAACTAATTCACATACCTGTCGCCTGTTCAATTATTATAACAGGAAAACTGAAAAGTGATATAACCCTAACCCCTAACCCTATTCCTAACCCTAACCCTAACCCTAACTTGTTTCTAACACCGAATGAACATAAACGCAAAGCACTACTTTGTAAACTAAATCACTTGTGTGTCACTCGCTCAATTAGCAATACAGGAAAGCTGAAATGTGATATATCGCACTGTACAACACAGGAACAATTTTCGAACAAAAGAAGAGAAAAGCAAAGGACTACTTTTAAACAGAATCACATGAGTGTTGCTCGCTCACTTAGGAATACAGGAAAACTGACAAGTGTTATCTTGCACTGTACGGCATGGAAACAAGTTTCCATCGAAAGAACAGAAACACAAAGCAGAACTTTGTAACCTAATTCACATACGTGTCGCCCATTCAATTAATATAACAGGAAAACTGAAAAGTGATATATCGCACTGTACAGCACATGAACAAGTTTCGAAGGAAAGAACAGAAAAGCAAAGCAGTACTTTGTAAACTAAATCACATGTGTGTCGCTAGCTCAATTGGGAATACAGGAAAACTGAAAATTGTTATCTCATGCTGTATGGCAAAGAAACAAGTTTCCATCGAAAGAACAAAAACGCAAAGCACAACTTTGTAAACTAATTCACATATGTGTCGCCTGTTCAATTCTTATAACAGGAAAACTGAAAAGTTATATATCCCTAACCCTAACCCTAACCCCCTAACCCTAACCCTCACACTAACCCTAACCCTAACCCTAACCCTAACCCTAACCCCTAATCCTAACCCTCCCACTTTAGAGCACAGAAAATAGATCTCAATGAAAGTACAGAAAGGCAAAGCACAACATTCGAAAGTAAATCACATGTGTGTCCCCCGTTCAATTAGGAATACAGGAAAACTGAAAAGTTATATCTCCCACTTTAGAGCAGAGAAAGAAGTTTCCAATAAAAAACAGAAACGCAAAGCACAACTTTGGAAACTAAATCACATGTGTGTCACACGTTCAATTAGGAATACAGGAAAACTGAGAAGTGATATCTCGAATTGTACCTCACACTAACAAGTTTCCAACGAAAGAACAGAAATGTAAAGCAAAACTTTGTAAACTATGCAACCTGTGTGTCCCCTGCACAATTAGGAATACTAGAAAACTGAAAAGTGATATCTTCCACTTTAGAGCACAGAAAGAAGTTTGCAATGAATGAACAGAAAAGCAAAGCACAACATTGGAAACTAAATCACATGTGTGTCACCTGTTCAATTAGGAATCCTGGAAAACTGAAAAGTGATATCTCGCATTGTACCTCAGAGAAACAAGTTTCCAATGAAAGAAAAGAAATATAAAGCACAACTTTGCAAACTACTTAACATGTGTGTCGCCCGCTCAATCAGGAATACAGGAAAACTGAAAGGTGATATCTCCCACTGTAGTGCACAGAAAGATGATTCCAAAAAAAGAACAGAAATGTAAATCACAAGTTTGTAAACTAAGTAACATGTATGTAGCCCGTTCAATTAGAAATACAAGAAAACTGAAAAGTGATATCTCCCACTGTAGTGCATAGAAACAAGTTTCCAACAAAAGAATAGAAAGGCAAAGCACGACTTTTTAAACTAAATCACATTTGTGTCGCCCGCTCAATTAGGAATACAGGAAAACTGAATAGTGATATCTCCCACTTTAGAGCACAGAAAGAAGTTTCCAATGAAAGAACAGAAACGCAAAGCACAACTTTGGTAACCAAATCACATGTGTGTCGCCAGTTCAATTAGGATTACATGAAAACTGAAAAGTGATATCTCGCATTGTACCTCAGAGAAACAAGTTTCCAATGAAAGAACAGAAATGTAAAGCACAACTTTGTAAACTAATTAACATGTGTGTCGCCTGTACAATTAGGAATACGGGAAAACTGAAAAGTGATATCTCCCACTTTAGAGCAAAGAAAGAAGTTTGCAATGAAAGAACAGAAAGGCAAAGCACAACTTTGGAACCTAAATCACATGTGTGTATCCCATTGACTTAGGAATACAGGAAAACTGAAAAGTGATATCTCCCACTGTAGTGCACAGAAAGAAGTTTCCAACAAAAGAATACAAATGTAAAGCACAATTTTGTAAACTAGGTAACATGTGTGTCGTCCGTTCAATTAGGAATACAGGAAAACTGAAAAGTGATATCTCCCACTTTAGAGCACAGAAAGAAGTTTCCCACAAAAGAACAATAAGGCAAAGCACAACTTTGAAAACTAAGTAAGATGTGTGTCGCCTGAACAATTAGGAATACAGTAAAACTGAAAAGTTATATCTTGCACTGTACCTCACAGAAACAAGTTTCCAATGAAAGAACAGAAATGTAAAGCACAACTTTGTATGCTCAGTAACATGTGTATAGCCCTCTCAATTAGGAATACAGGAAAACTGAAATGTGATATCTCCACAGTAGTGCACAGAAACAAGTTTCCAACAAAAGAATAGAAAGGCAAAGCAAAACTTTGTAAACTAAAGCACATTTGTGTCGCCTGTTCCATTAGGAATACCGAAAAACTGAAACGTGAGATCTCCCACTTGAGAGCACAGAAAGAAATTTCCAACGAAAGTACAGAAATGTAAAGAACAACTTTGTAAACTAAATAACATGTGTGTCACCTGCACTATTAGGAATACAGGAAAACTGAAAAGTGATATCCCCCACTTTAGAGCAGAGAAAGAAGTTTCCAATAAAAAACAGAAACACAAAGCACAACTTTGGAAACTAAATCACATGTGTGTCACCCGTTCAATTAGGAATACAGGAAAACTGAGAAGTGATATCTCGCATTGTACCTCACACTAACAAGTTTTCAACGAAAGAACAGAAATGTAAAGCACAACTTTTTAAACTAGGCAACCTGTGTGTCCCCTGCACAATTAGGAATACTAGAAAACTGAAAAGTGATATCTTCCACTTTAGAGCACAGAAAGAAGTTTGCAATGAATGAACAGAAAAGCAAAGCACAACATTGAAAACTAAATCACATGTGTGTCACCTGTTCAATTAGGAATCCAGGAAAACTGAAAAGTGATATCTCGCATTGTACCTCAGAGAAACAAGTTTCCAATGAAAGAAAAGAAATATAAAGCACAACTTTGCAAACTACTTAACATGTGTGTCGCCCGCTCAATTAGGAATACGGGAAAACTGAAAAGTGATATCTCCCACTGTAGTGCACAGAAAGATGATTCCAAAAAAAGAACAGAAATGTAAATCACAAGTTTGTAAACTAAGTAACATGTATGTAGCCCGTTCAATTAGAAATACAAGAAAACTGAAAAGTGATATCTCCCTCTGTAGTGCATAGAAACAAGTTTCCAACAAAAGAATAGAAAGGCAAAGCACGACTTTTTAAACTAAATCACATTTGTGTCGCCCGCTCAATTAGGAATACAGGAAAAACTGAATAGTGATATCTCCCACTTTAGAGCACAGAAAGAAGTTTCCATTGAAAGAACAGAAACGCAAAACACAACTTTGGTAACTAAATCACATGTGTGTTGCCAGTTCAATTAGGATTACATGAAAACTGAAAAATGATATCTCGCACTGTACCTCAAAGAAACAAGTTTCCAATGAAAGAACAGAAACGCAAAACACAACTTTGGTAACTAAATCACATGTGTGTTGCCAGTTCAATTAGGATTACATGAAAACTGAAAAATGATATCTCGCACTGTACCTCAAAGAAACAAGTTTCCAATGAAAGAACAGAAACGTAAAGCACAACTTTGTAAACTAATTAACATGTGTGTCGCCTGTACAATTAGGAATACGGGAAAACTGAAAAGTGATATCTCCCACTTTAGAGCAAAGAAACAAGTTTGCAATGAAAGAACAGAAAGGCAAAGCACAACTTTGGAAACTAAATCACATGTGTGTTTCCCGTTCCATTAGGAATACAGGAAAACTGAAAAGTGATATATCGCACCATACAGCACAGGAACATGTTTCCAACGAAAGAATACATGAAAACTGAAAAGTGTTATCTCGCACTGTACGGCACAGAAACAAGTTTCCATCGAAAGAACAGAAATGCAAAGCACAACTTTGTAAACTAATTCACATACGTGTCTCCTGCTCAATTATTATAACAGGAAAACTGAAAAGTGATATAACCCTCAACCTAACCCTGTAACCCTAACCCTGTAACCCTAACCCTAACCCTAACCCTAACCCTAACCCTAACCCTATAACCCTAACACTGTAACCCTAACCCTAACCCTAACACTAACCCTAACCCCTAACACTAACCCTAACCCTAACCCTAACCCTGTAACACTAACCCTGTAACCCTAACCCTAACCCTAACCCTAACCCTAAACCTAACCTAACACTAACCGTAACCCTAACCCTAACAATAGCCCTAACCTAACTTGCATAAAAATACCACAATTTCTATATCCATTCCTACGTTGAAGGACATCTGGGTTGTTTCCAGGTTCTGGCTATTAAAAATAAAGCTGCTATAAACATGGTTACAAAAAAAAGAGAAAAAAGAAAGAACAGAAACACAAAGCACAACTTTGTAAACTAATTCACATACGTGTTGCCTTTTCAGTTATTATAACAGGAAAACTAAACAGTGATACATCACACTTTACAGCACAGAAACAAGTTTGCAACAGAAGAACAGAAACGCAAGGCACTACTTTGTAAAGTAAATCACATGTGTGTCGCTCGCACAATTAGGAATACAGGAAAACTGAATAGTGATATATCGCACTGTACACCACAGGAACAAATTTCCAACAAAAGAACAGAAGAGCAAAGTACGACTTTTAAACGGAATCACATGTGTGTCGCTCGCTCAATGAGGAATACAGAAAAACTGAAAAGTGATATATTGAAATGTACGGCAAAGAAACAAGTTTTCATCGAAAGAACAGAAACACAAAGCACAACATTTTAAACTAATTCACATACGTGTCGCCTGTTCAATTATTATAACAGGAAAACTGAAATGTAATATAAACCTAACCCTAACCCTAACCCTAACCCTAACCCCAAGCTCTAACCCGGACCCTAACATTAAACCTAATCACTAACCCTAACCTAAACATTAATTTAACCCCTAACCCTAACCCTAACCCTAACCCTACCTAACCCTAACCCTAAACCTAACCCTAACCCTAACCCTAACTTGCTCCTAAGAGGAACAAGTTTCCAATCTAAAAACATAAACGCAAAGCTCTACTTTGTAAACTAAATCACATGTGTGTCACTCGCTCAATTAGGAATACAGATAAACTGAAAAGTGTTATCTCGCACTGTACGGCACAGAAACATGTTTCCATCGAAAGAACAGAAAGGCAAAGCACAACTTTGTAAACTAATTCACATCCATGTCGCCCGTTCAATTATTATAACAGGAAAACTGAAAAGTGATATATCACACTGTACAGAACAGAAAAAAGTTTACAACAGAAGAAGAGAAACACAAAGCACTACTTTGTAAACTGAATCACATGTGTGTCGCTCGCTCAATTAGGAATATAGGAAAAATTAAAAGTGATATATCGCACTGTACAGCACAGGAACAAGTTTCAAACAAAAAAAAACAGAAAAGTAAAGCACTACTTTTAAACAGAATCACATGTGTATCGCTCTCTAAATGAGGAATACAGGAAAAATGAAAAGGGTTGTCTCGCACTGTAAGGCACAGAAACAAGTTTCCATGGAAAGAACAGAAACGCAAAGCACAACTTTGTAAACTAATTCAAATACGTGTCGCCTGTTCAATTATTATAACAGGAAAACTGAAAAGAGATATAACCCTAACCCTAACCCTAACCCTAACCCTAACCCTAATGCTAACTTGTTCCTAACAGGAACAAGTTTACAACGAAAGAAAATAAACGCAAAGCACTACTTTGTAAACTAAATCACATGTGTGTCACTCACTCAATAAGGAACACAGGAAACCTGAAAAGTGATATATCGCACTGTACAGCAGAGGAACAAGTTTCCAAGGAAAGAACAGAAAAGCAAAGCACTACTTAGTAAACTAAATCACATGTGTGTCGCTCGCTCAATCAGAAATACAGGAAAACTGAAAAGTGTTATATCGCACTGTGCAGCACAGGAACAAGTTTCGAAAGAAAGAACAGAAAAGCAAAGCACTACTTTTAAACGGAATCACATGTTTTTCGCTTGCTCCATTAGGAATACAGGAAAACTGAAAAGTGTTATCTCGCACTGTACTGCACAGAAACAAGTTTCCATCGAAAGAACAGAAACGCAAAGCACAACATTGTAAACTAATTCACATACGTGTCGCCTGTTCAATTATTATAACAGTAAAACTGTAAAGAGATATAACCCTAACCCTAACTCTAACCCTAACACACTAACCCTAAACCTAATACTAACCCTAACAACTAACCCTAACCCTAAGTCTAACCCTAACCCCTAACCTTAACCCTAACCCAAACCTTAACCCTACCCTAACCTTAACCCCAACCCTAAACCTAACCCTAACCCTAACTTGTTCCTAACAGGAAAAATTTCCAACGAAAGAACATAAATGCAAAGAACTACATTGTAAACTATATCACATGTGTGTCACTCGTTCAACTAGGAATACAGGAAAACTGAAAAGTAATATATCGCACTGTACCGCACAGTAACAAGTTTCCAATGAAAGAACAGAAGAGCAAAGCACTAATTTGTAAACTAATTCACATACGTGTCGCCAATTATTATAACAGGAAAACTGAAAAGTGATATAATGCACTGTACACCACAGGAAAAAGTTTCCAACGAAAGAACAGAAGAGCATAGCACTACTTTTTAAACTAATTCACATCTGTGTCTCTCGCTCAATTAGGAATACAGGAAAACTGAAAAGTGATATATCACACCAAACAGCACAGGAACAAGTTTCCAAGGAAAGAACAGAAAAGCAAAGCACTACTTTTAAATGGAATCATATGTGTGTCCCTTGCTCCATTAGGAATACAAGAAAACTGAAAAGCGTTATCTTGCACTGTACTGCACAGAAACAAGTTTCCATCGAAAGAACAGAAACACAAAGCACCACTTTGTAAACTAATTTTCATACGTGTCGCCCCTTCAATTATTATAACAGGAAACTGAAAAGTGATATATCCCACTGTACAGCACAGGAACAAGTTTCGAACGAAAGAAGAGAAAAGCAAAACACTACTTTGTAAACTAAATCATATGTGTGTTGCTCGCTCAATTAGGAATACAGCAAAACTGAAAAGTGATATATCGAACTGTATGGCAAAGAAACAAGTTTTCATTGAAAGAACAGAAACACAAAGCACAACATTGTAAACTAATTCACATACGTGTTGCCCGTTCAATTATTATAAGAGGAAAACTGAAAAGTTATATAATTCACTGGACGGCACAGGAACAAGTTTCCAAAGAAAGAACAGAAAAGCAAAGCATTACATTTAAACGGAATCACATTTGTGTCGCTTGCTCCATTAGGAATACAGGAAAACTGAAAAGTATTATCTCGCACTGTACGGCACAGAAACAAGTTTCCATTGAAAGAACAGAAACGCAAAGCACAACTTTGTAAACTAATTCACAAACGTGTCGCCTGTTCAATTATTATAACAGGAAAACTGAAAAGTCATATATCGAACTGTACAGCAGAGGTACACGTTTCCATCGAAAGAACAGAAACACAAAGCACAACTTTGTAAACTAATTCACATATGTGTCACCTGTTCAATTATTATAACACGAAAGCTGAAAAGTGTTATTACCCTAACCATAACCCTAAGCCCCTAACCCTATCCCTAAACAGAGCCCTAACCCTAACCCGAACCCCTAACACTAACCCTAACACTAACCCTCCCCTAAACCTAACCCTAACCCTAACCCTAACCTTAACTTGTTCCTAACAGGAAGAAGTTTCCACCGAAAGAATATAAACGCAAATCACTACTTTTTAAACTAAATCACATGTGTGCCACTCGCACAATTAGGAATACAGGAAAACTGAAAGGTGATATAACGCACTGTACAGCACAGGATGAAGGTTCCAACGAAAGAACAGAAAAGCAAAGCACTACTTTTAAACGGAATCACATGTGTGTTGCTCGCTCAGTTAGGAATACAGGGGAACTGAAAAGTGTTATCTCGCACTGTACAGCACAGAAACAAGTTTCCATCGAAAGAACAGAAACGCAAAGCACTACTTTGTAAACTAATTCACATTCGTGTCGCCTGTTCAATTATTATAACAGTAAAACTGAAAAGTGATATAACCCTAACACTGACCTTAAGCCCCTAAACCTACGCCTAACTCAAAACCTAACCCTAACTCCTAACCCTAACCCTAACCCTACGCTAAACCTAAACCTAACCCTAACCCTAACCCTAACCCTAACCAAGTTTCGAATGAAAGAACATAAACGCAAAGCACTACTTTGCTAAACTAAATCACATGTGTTTAGTAAACTAAATCACATGTGTGCCACTCGCTCAATTAGGAATATAGGAAAACTGAAAAGTGATATAACGCACTGTACAGCACAGGAAAGTGTTTCAAATGAAAGAACATAAAAACAAAGCACTGGTTTACACGGAATCACATGTGTGTAGCTCGCTCAATTAGGAATACCGGAAAACTGAAAAGTGATATAATGCACTGTACAGCACAGGAACAAGTTTCCATCAAAATAACTGAAACGCAAAGCACAATTTTTTAAACTACTTCACATACTTTTTGCCCGTTCAATTATTATAACAGGAAAACTGAAAAGTGATATATCACACTGTACAGCACAGAAAAATGTTTCCATCAGAAGAACAGAAACACAAAGCACTACTTTGTAAACTAAATCACATGTGTGTTCCTGGCTCAATTAGGAATACAGGAAAACTGAAAAGCGATATATTGAAATGTGGAGCAAAGAAACAAGATTTCATCGAAAGAACGGAAACACAAAGCACAACTTTGAAAAATAATTCAAATACGTGTTGCCCATTGAATTATTATAACAGGAAAACTGAAAAGTGATATAACCCTAAACCTAACTCTAAGCCCCTAACCCTAACCCTAACCCTAACCCAACCCTAACCCTACCCTAACCCTAACCCTAACTCTAACCCTTACCCTAATACTAACCCTAATGATAACCTTAACTTGTTACTAACAGGAACAAGTATCCAATGAAAGAACATAAACCCAAAGCACAGGATCAAGGTTCCAACAAAAGAACAGAAAAGCAAAGCACTACTTTTAAACGGAATCACATGTGTGTCGCTCGCTCAGTTAGGAATACAGGGAAACTGGAAAGTGTTATCACGCACTGTAAGGCACAGAAACAAGTTTCCATCGAAGGAACAGAAACGCAAAGCACAACTCTATAAACTAATTCAAATACTTGTCGCCCGTTCAATTATTATAACAGGAAAACTGAAAAGTGATATATCGAACAGTACAGCACAGGAAGAAGTTTCCATCGAAGGAACAGAAAGGCATGCACATCTTTGTAAACTACTTCACATACGTGTCGCCCGTTCAATTTTTATAACAGGAAAACTGAAAAGAGATATATCACACTGTACAGCACAGGAACAAGTTTCCAACAGAAGAACTGAAACACAAAGCACTACTCTGTAAACTAAATCACACGTGTGTCGCTCGCTCAATTAGGAATACAAAAAATTGAAAAGCGATATATCGAAATGTACGGCAAAGAAACAAGTTTTCATCGAAAGAACAGAAACGAAAAGCACAACTTTGTAAACTAATTCACATTCGTGTTGCCTGTTCAATTATTATAACAGGAAAACTGAAAAGTGATATAAGCCTAACCCTAAACCTAAGCCCCTAACCCGCTAACCATAAACCTAATACTAACCCAAACCCTAAACCCTAATCGTAACACTAACCCTAACTCTAACCGTACACTAAACCTAAACCTAACGCTAATCCTAAAGAACAGAAACACAAAGCACAACTATGTAAACTAATTCACATTCGTGTTGCCTGTTCAATTATTATTACAGGATAACTGAAAAGTGATATATCACAGTGTACAGTACAGAAACAAGTTTCCAACAGAAGAACAGAAACGCAAAGCACTATTTTGTAAAGTAAATTACATGTGTGTCGCTCACTCAATTAGGAATACAGAGAAACTGAAAAGCAATAAATCGAAATGTATGGCAAAGAAACAAGTTTTCATCGAAAGAACAGAAACGCAAAGCACAACTTTGTAAACTAATACACATTCGTGTTGACTGTTCAATTATTATAACAGGAAAACTGAAAAATGATATAACCCTAACCCTAAGCCTAAGCCCCTAACCCTAACCCTAACCCTAACACTAACCCTACCCTAACCCTAACCCTCACCCTCACCCTACCCCTAACCATAACCCTAACCCTAATGCTAATCCTAACCCGAACTTGTTCCTAACAGTAGCAATTATCCAACAAAAGAATATAAACGCAAAGCACTACTTTGTAAACTAAATCACATGTGTGCCACTCCCTCAATTAGGAATACAGGAAAACTGAAAAGAGACATAACGCATTGTACAGCACAGGAACAATTTTCAAACGAAAGAACAGAAAAGCAAAGCACTACTTTTAAACAGAATCACATGTGTGTCGCTCGCTCAATTAGGAATCCAGGAAACCTGAAAACTGTTATCTTGCACTGTACTGCACAGAAAAAAGGTTCCATCGAATGTAGAGAAACGCAAAGCTCAACTTTGTAAACTAATTCACATATGTGTCGCCCGTTCAATTATTATAACAGGAAAACTAAAAAGTGATATAACCCTAAACCTAACCCTAAGCCCCTAACCCTAAGACTAACCCTAACCCCTAACAAGAACCCTAACCCCTAACACTAACCCTAACCCTAACCCTAACCCTTACACTACCCTAACCCTAACCCTAACATGTTCATAACAGGAACAATTTTCCACCGAAAGAACATAAACGCAAAGCACTACTTTGTAAACTAAATCACATGTGTGCACTCACACATTTAGGAATACAGGAAAACTGAAAAGTGATATAATGCACTGTACTGCACAGGAACAAGTTTCGAACAAAAGAACAGAAAAGCAAAGCACTACTTTTAAACGAAATCACATGTGTGTCGCTTGGTCAATTTGGAATACCAGAAAACTGAAAAGTGTTATCTAGCACTGTACGGCACAGAAACAAGTTTCCATCAAAAGAAGAGAAACGCAAAGCACCACTTTGTAAACTAATTCACATATGTGTCGCCCGTTCAGTTATTATAACAAGCAAAATGAAAAGTGATATATCACACTGTACAGTACAGAAACAAGTTTCCAACAGAAGAACAGAAACGCAAAGCACTATTTTGTAAACTAAATTACATGTGTGTCGCTCACTCAATTAGGAATACAGGGAAACTGAAATGCGATAAATCAAAATGTATGGCAAAGAAACAAGTTTTCATCGAAAGAACAGAAACACAAAGCACAACTTTGTAAACTAATACACATTCGTGTCGCCTGTTCAATTATTATAACAGGAAAACTGAAAAATGATATAACCCTAACCGTAAGCCTAAGCCCCTAACCCTAACCCTAACCCTAACCCAACCCTAACCATAACCCTCACCCTCACCCAAACCCTAACCCTAACACTAACCCTAACCCTAATCCTAACCCTAACTTGTTCCTAAAAGGAACAAGTTTCCAACGAAAGAACATAAACGCAAATCACTACTTTGTAAAATAAATCACATGTGTGCCACTCGCTCAATCAGGAATACAGGAAAACTGAAAAGAGACATAACACATTGTACAGCACAGGAACAATTTTCAAATGAAAGAACAGAAAAGCAAAGCACTACTTTTAAACAGAATCACATTTGTGTCGCTCGCTCAATTAGGAATACAGGAAAACTGAAAAGTGTTATCTCACACTGTATGGCACAGAAACAAGTTTCCATCGAAAGAACAGAAATGCAAAGCACAACTTTGTAAACGAATTCACATATGTGTCGCCCGTTCAATTATTATAACAGGAAAACTGAAAAGTGATATATCGAACTGTATAGCACAGGAACAAGTTTCCATCGAAAGAACAGAAATGCAAAGCACAACTTTGTAAACTAATTCACATATGTGTCGCGCGTTCAATTATTATAACAGGAAAACTGAAATGTGATATATCACACTGTACAGCACAGAAACAAGTTTCCAATAGAAGAACAGAAATGCAAAGCAATACTTTGTTAACTAAATCACATGTGTGTCACTTGCTCAATTAGGAATACAGGAAAACTGAAAAGTGATATAATGTACTGTACAGCACAGGAACAAGTTTCGAAAGAAAGAATAGAAAAACAAAGCTCTACTTTTAATTGGAATCACATGTGTGTCACTCGGTCAATTAGGAATGAAAGACTCCCGCTAGAGCCTCTCTAGACGGGGAGACCCCGCTTCCCAAGGAACAAGGAGACCAGCCTTAGGATGCAAGCCGCAAGAGGTTTATTTCAATACACGGGTACCCGGGGCGACCAAGCCTATTGGAGGACTTATGCGCCCTCTGGGTGTAAAGCTGGGGTTTTTATAGGGTTGCAGAGCAGAGGCACGGTTACAGAAGCGAAAAGCATGGTTACAGGGAGCTGATTGGTACATTTAAATGAGACCACAATTTGCCTCAGAGTTTGGCAGGGACACCAAGATACCAGGAACTGGATGGTCGGAACGGTCATGATGACCCCCTTAATTTGTGCCACCTGTTGTTTTTCTCAGATCTCCTATCTCAGCTGGAACAGTTCCACAGATGTGGGGGGTTAACACAAGTTGTTTCTTAGCTCAACTGGGGCAGCCTGACCGCAGATATCCCGAGGGGGCGACACAGCCGGGTTTCTCAGTAATTTTCCAGTTCCCCACCTAGCCTACAGAGTTTCTCAAAACAGGGGTGTATCACAAAATGGCGTTAGCTATGTTTAACTTAAGAGGCGGGGGTCTTTCATTCCCATTTTTTCTTCTAACTTAGAATGGAATCTTCCATTCTAGGGCCTAGGGAGAGTCAGTTTTTGTCCCCTACTGTCTGAACTGATGATACTGCTGGGTTAACACCAACGCCTGTATGACAGAGAGCCGGTCTTTCATAAACTGGATCAGTCAGTTTAGGATACAAGGCCCGAAGGACAGAATCAAGAGGATCACAATTAGAGGGCCCATGAGGGAGGAGACGAGAGTGGTGAACCAGGGGGCTTTATTGAACCAGCTCTAGTACCAGTTTTGTCCCTCCTTGAAGAGTTTTTCTCTCTGGCTAAGTCTCTCCCTAAGCTTGGCCATATTATCTCTAACTAAGCCAGTATGGTCGGCATAAAAGCAGCATTCTTCTTTAAGGCTGCACACAATCCCCTTCTTGTAGGAAAAGGATGTCCAGCCCCTTCGGTTCTGTAAGACCACTTCTGACAGAGAGGTTAGGATTTTTCTAGAGCACTTATTGATTCTTCCAATGCCTGCAAGTCGGTATGCATGGCCTGTTGTAGCTGTCTGAACTGAGTGGTTTCTACCAGAGCAGCAGAACCAGTCCCTACCCGCTGCAATTCCCAACTGTGAGTCCCCTAGTATCAAGGCCAAGGTTAAAGATACAGGCTCCTAGAGTACCGGGTGATCCCCTCAAAATATTTGTAAACGATTCCGATTCATGATAGACAACTTTGGGCCAGAGCTCAATGAGGACACAAAAGTCAGAATTTTGGTTGAGAATTAATGCAGATACACAGGGTGCTAAGCCGGAGCTGTAAGCCCAATAGGTCCCATTGGGGCCCGTTAGGTAGTAGGAGCCCGGTGGATCCTGGAGGTTGAGTTGCAGAGTTTTCAGTGAGTTTCGGGATTGACCCGATACAGGTTCCTCGCCAGACACCTCAGATAGCGTCAGCTTATGCTGGGAGGTCGGAGTACAGTATGGTGGGGGTGTGGTATAGTTTATAAAGTCCCCCGTTATTGCAACCCCTTCATAATAAGGGGGAGTGGAGACCAGGCATAGCCAGCATTCTGGGGTTCTGCTGGGATTAGTGTAGTTAAGTGTCTGGAAGGCTCCCTGTATTAGACCAAGCAGCCTATCACCTGTACTCGGTTGGAAAAGTCGTGGTGAGGGGATACCTAGACTGGCTGGACTCAGAGTTCTGGCAGAGGGCATGGCCGCAGGCGGGATGGGTAATTTTTCAGGTTGGGAGGAGGGGGCCCTCAGGTTTGGTAATACTGAGTTAGGCCCGACGGTTACCTTGGGCCTATCGAGAATCAGCTGGAGGCATATTCCCTGCTTTCCAATTGTCCAGAGGCGCAACCCGAATTCTCTTTCACGTAACCATCCCTCTTTATATTTTTTTCCTTTGTCGGTAAAGGTAAGAATAAGCTGATTACAGGGTTTGGGAACAGGACGGGGGTCATCTGTATTGACTGCCCATAAACAGTTGTCAAACTTGGGGTCTCTAGTAAGCTGGATAAGCCCGGTTGAGGTAGGCTTCCAGTCAGTGGCGAACTCCTCACATCCCCATTCTGCACAATAGAGGTCAGTCCTGGTCCCACAATGTTCCCGTCGCCAAGGAGAGTCAGAAGGGGAGGGGCACATATATAGAAGTGTACTTTGTGGTTTTCAGTCATGTGTCTGGCCCTGGAATGTGATGGCATGGCCTTAGCTAAATCGAAACTTAGTTCAGTGAACCAGGTGTACGGGGGAGCCATCTTGGAAGTTTTGTTAAGAGGGACACCGAATTCATCTAGCAGGACCCAAGTCGAGTTTACAGGAATGTGGGGACTGGAGGTGACAGAGGAAACAGGAGGAGAAAGAGTATCAAACTCGGGTGAGTCTTATCTTTAGTGAGTTCCGGGTGCTATGAAGTTTCCATGACGAGGCTGGAGTCTGATCTCTTTCTGTGTTGCGATGGGCTGCTTTGACATGGGAGGCGTGTACCCACGCTGTGATAATGTCTACCTTAAGGGCTGTGGGTGTCGTCAGCAGTACGGTGTAGGGTCCCTTCCAGCGCGGTTCCAGGTTCCGGATCTGATGTCGTCCTACCCAGACCACGTCCCCGACCTGGAACCGATGTGGTACCGCAGGTTGATTTAGCTGTCCTTGGTACGCAGCTGCCAGTGGTTTCCAGACCTCCCGTTGTTCGATTTGCAGAGCCTGCAAATGAGCTTGGAGAGAAGGCGTATCAGCAAAAGAGGCTATGTCAGAGTCAAAGAAATGGGCAGCTGGTGGTGCGGCACCATAAAGGATTTCGAAAGGAGTGAGTCCATGAGGGCCCGGTGTATTTCGGGCCCGATACAATGCTAGAGGAAGGAGGGTCACCCAGTCTCTAGTGCCGGTTGCAAGCATCAATTTGGTTAAAGTCTCCTTAATAGTTCTATTCATACGCTCTACCTGTCCTGAACTCTGGGGGCGGTACGCACAGTGTAATTTCCAATCAATCCCCAGTAATGTGGCCACCGACTGACTTACCTGGGAGACGAAAGCAGGGCCGTTGTTGTAGCCCAGTGCCTGTGGCATACCATACCTGGGGAAAATTTCTTCTAAAAGCTTTTTGGTGACGACTGTGGCAGTTTCATGTTTGGTAGGGTAGGCCTCTACCCATCCAGAGAAAGTGTCCACAAATACCAGTAAGAACCGGTATCCATAGAGATGAGGTTTTGCCTCATTGAAGTCAATTTCCCAATGGGTACCAGGGCGTTGTCCTCGGACCCTGGTCCCTGAACCTATCTTGTTATGGCTTGCATTTACGCGGGCGCACGCCATGCACTTTTCAGTCACTTGTTGTAGAATCTTGTCTCTTTCCAGAAAATAGTGGGAGCTTTCTTCCCTTTCTAGGAGGGTTTTCATTTTTCTGGAACTAAGGTGGGTCAATTGGTGGAGGTACTTAATCAGGTCTCGAGTCTGTTGTAATGGCCACACAGGCTTTCCTTTAAAAGTCCAAAACCCCCGCTCAGGACAGTAAGTAGCCCCCATTTTTCTTAGGAGAATTTGGTCTTCCTCACTATAATAGAAGGGGTTTTGAAGGGGGAAAATCTGCCTCGGCCGGGCTTCAGCCAGAAGCTGGGAGACGCCTGAGTTCCTTCGCATTGCCACTTCCCAGGCAGTTACGCCCGCCAAGCGGTTGCCTCTAGCTTCCGGCTGTCTCCCTTTGGTGGCTGGGGCAATGGATGATGCTCAATTTTGAGGGCAAAAACAACGCTTCAAGTAGGGCCAATATTTCAGTTTTATTTTTGATTTGTTTTCCTTCAGAGGTAAGCAACCCTCTTCTCCGATATATCTCCCCATGGATGTGAGCAGTGGCAAAGGCATAGCGGCTATCGGTATAAATGTTGAGCTTTACCTTCTGCCATCCGGAGAGCCTGGGTTAGGGCGATGAGTTCAGCCCGCAGCCCGGTGCCAGGTGGTAGGGCCTTAGTCCAAATTACCTTAGTTTCGTAAATAACCGCGCCCCGCTTCCCATTCTCCGTCCAGAAAGCTGCTCCCGCCGGGTGTACCAGGTGAAGTCGGCGCCAGGGAGGGGCTGGTCAGTCAGGTCAGGCCAAGTGCCATGTACTTCTGCAAGTATCTGGAGACAGTCATGAGTTTCTGGACCTTCTGGTAGGGGAAGCAGTGTTGCCGGGTTAAGGGCTACCATGGGACCAAAATGTACTCGGTCAGTGTCCAGCAGTAGAGCCTGGTAGTGGGTCATGCGGGCATTGGAAAGCCATCAGCCCGGAGTTTGTTTAACCAGGGCTTCCACCGCATGAGGAGCCAGAACCGTTATTGGTTGTCCCATAGTCAGCTTGCCAGAGTCTTTAATCATGAGGACAATTGCTGCCACCATCCTCAAACAAGGGGGCCATCCTGAGGCCACTGTCTAGTTTCTGGACAGGTAGGCAACCGGGTGCCTCCATGGTCCAAGTTTTTGAGTCAGGACTCCTTTAGCATATCCCTGTTTCTCATCCACAAACAGCTCAAAGGGCTTGTTTAAGTCTGGAAGCCCCAACGCAGGGGAAGTCAGCAGGGCATCTTTTATAGCTGCATAGGCTCTCTGCTGCTCATCCCCCCATGCAGAGAAAGTCCCTTGTTTGGTGAGTGGGTAAAGGGGCGCAGCCATCTCCGCGAATCCTGGGATCCAAAGGCGGCAAAACCCCGCAGTATCCAGGAACTCTCTTAATTGTCTCGGGCTTTTGGGCACCGGAATTTTTAGAATTGTCTGTTTCCGTGCCTTTGTCAACCATCTTTGTCCATCCCTGATCTGATAGCCCAAGTATGTGACCTGCCTCTGACATATTTGGGCCATTTTAGCTGAGGCCCGGTATCCTAGAGTTTCCAAAGTCCTCAAGAGGGCCTTTGTTCCCTCCTTACATTTTTCCTCAGTTTCTGAAGCCAGGAGGAGGTCATCCACATATTGGAGCAAGATTAAAGCAGGGTGATGAACCCTAAAATCGCCAGGTCCCGTGCAATGCCTCATCAAATAAGGTGGCGCTATTTTTGAACCCCTGTGGGAGTCTGGTCCAAGTAAGCTGACTCGATATTCCCAATTCTGGATCCTTCCACTCAAAGGCAAAAATGGGCTGACTCTGAGGGTGGAGCCTCAGACAAAAGAATGCATCCTTAAGGTCTAATACCGTATACCAGGTGCACCTTGGAGGAAGCCCAGTTAACAAATTATATGGGTTGGGAACTGTAGGGTGTATATCCTCCACCCTTTGTTGACTTCTCTCAAGTCCTGTACCGGCGGTAGTCTTCTGTCCCTGGCTTTTTGACCGAAGGAGAGGCGATTCCAGGGTATTGACAAGGTATTAAAATGCCCTGATCTAAAAGCCTCCGAATGTGAGGCCTAATTCCTTGGTAAGCTTCATGCGACATTGGATATTGTTTAAGGGAAACGGGAGTTGCTGATGCTTTTAGAGTGACCACCAGGGGTGGCTGGTGAATTGCGAGACCCATTCCTCCCGTTTCTGCCCAAGCTAGGGGGAACTTTTCTAGCCAGACAGTCATTTCTTGCTGGCAAGGCTTTTCAGGCTCATGAAGTCGGTATTCATCTTCCAGGTTTATAGTTAACACATGCAAAGGCTGTCCCTGAGGCCCAGTAATATGGGCCTTAGTCCCCTAAAAGGGGATTTGTGCCCTAAGTTTCATTGATAGATCTCTTCCCAACAGAGGATAAGGGCAATCAGGAACATGTAAAAAGGAGTGAGTCACCTTACCGTGGCAAGTTGTACTCTTCTTTCAGTGGTCCATCGGTACTTCTTTCCTCCGGTGGCTCCTTGAACCCACGCCGATTTGTCAGTCAAGGGTCCCGTGAGGTGGTGAGCACCGAATGCTGGGCCCGTGTCCACCAGGAAGGTGACGGGTTGCCCCCACATTAAGGGTTATCCTGGGTTCAGGGGAGGCTCTGACCCTGACCTCCCTAGTCTTCCAGGTTTAACAGGGTGGCCTGGGGTTTAGGCTGTGGCCCTCTTGGGTTCTTTTTGGGCAGTCTCGGGCCCAATGTCCTTTTCCTTGCAGTAGGCACATTGATCTTTGTCTAGTCGTGGACCCCCTGCGGTCCCCCAGGCCCTGCCTACCCTGTCTCTGCCCTGTCACTACTGTGGCCAGTAACTTGCTAAATTCCCTATTCCTCTTATGTTCTCTAACATTCTCTCTTTCCCTGCTTCTCTTCTCAGCCTTTCATCTCTTTCTTCCTGTGTTTCCCCTTTATTAAAAATCCGCTCTGCCTCCTTCAATAAATCCTGTACTGTACTTTCTCTAAGTTTTCAAGCCTCTAACTTCTTTCTAATATCTGGGGCAGACTGCCAGATGAAGGACATGGCTATGTTGGTTGCCTGATCTGGGTCTTCTGGATTGTAGGGAGTGTACATACGGTATGCCTCCTGAGTCGCTCTAGAAAAGCGGAGGGGGGATTCTCAGGTTTCTGGGTTACTAACTTAACCTGAGCCAAATTAGTAGGGCGCCTTGCAGCCCCACGGAGACCCGCTATAAGCAACTGGCGATAGAGACGTAGGTGTTCCCTACCGCGCTCAGTGGAGAAGTTCCAAATAGGTCGTTCCAAAGGAAAGGCGGTGTCTATTCTGTTTGGCAGTTGGGTGGGTTGTCCATTGTCTCCTGGGACATTTTTGCGTGCTTCCAGGACGACCCGCTGTTTTTCCTCGGTGGTCAATAGTGTCTGGATCAACTGTTGGCAATCGTCCCAGGTTGGCTGATGGGTCACTAGAATAGAGTCGATCAGTGCTGTGAGCCTAGAAGGGTCCTTTGAAAAAGCGGGGTATTATTTTTCCAATTGTATAAGTCAGACACAGAAAAGGGCCAGTATTGGAGTTGGCGGTCAGGCCCCGTCCGCAACGGAAAGGCCTGAGAGGAGGGATCGGGAGGGGCTTCCCGACGCCCCCTCAATCGTCCCGCCACCAGGGATGAGGTAAGTTCTTCCTGGGGTTCTGTTTGGTGGCTGCCCTCTGGTTCCCGAACGGGTCTGGGTTTCTGTAAGGAGGGGCTGTTCAGTCAAAGGTCCAGAAGAGGGCCATCATCTGCCGGGCAGTACCGGGGTGTCTTCTTACGCCTGAAGGTCTCCTCTGGAGCTGGTTTCGTGAGGACCGGGTAAAGTGTAGAGTTAACTGGGGTTGGAACTAGCGGGGGAGGAAGGGAGGGGGCAGACAGGGTGGGTTTCGGGCAAGGGGAAAGGAGGAAAGGCTTCACCCATGGTGGGGGGTCTTTGACCAGAGATTCCCATGTGATGATATAGGGAACCTGGTCAGGATGTCCATGGGGTCCAGGATCCATGACTTTAGCCTTTACCTGTAAAATAATTTCTAGGTTAGCAGGTGCCATCTCGTGGCCAGCCCACGCCAAGGGTTGGCCACTCAGATGAACAGAAGATGTCCCACTTTCCCTTTCTCACCTCCACCGAAAGGTTGTGAGCGATGTGACGAACTTCCTTGAAGTGTTGTAAGTTAAACTTTGGGAGTAGTGATATTTTTTCCCATATTTTCAGATAGATAGAAAACACTTATTACACTTACTACAAAAAATTACACAGACAAAACACGACACAAGCCGCTGCATGATATCGACGCAAAACTGAGAGCCAAAATTCAGATGGAGGCTGTGTTGGAGGTCCGTTCCTCCGTTTTCCCAAATGAAGCACGTAGTTTTTCGGACAGGGGCGAAGCCCGAAAAGTCCGGTTTGGCTCGTGTTGTAACAGACGGGAGCCGAAAATCGCCCTCTCCCACCAAATGGGAACAGGAAAATCAGCTCCTACAAACACTCCTGAGACGCCTTGTCTGTCTGATTTTTGTAGTAAGTGTAATAAGTGTTTTTATCTATCTGAAAGAAAAATGGGACAAACTGTCACTACTCCCAAAAGTTTAACTTTATAGCAAAAGAGCACGGGGAGGAGAGAGGCCCAGCCAGGAAGCAGGTTCAGGACTCATGGGGGAGGTAAGCTACAGTAGAGCTTACAAGGGAGCCAAGGGAGTAGGCAAGGCTCATGGGCTTGCTGGGTGAAAGTCCTTAGACATGGCTAGGCGGGGATTGGCACCGTAGCTGCTCCATGATAGGAGCTGCTCTGGCTGCTGAGAGTGAGGAAAAACTCCTCCCACTTGCCTTCATGCCAGCTTAGCAGGGAAGTAGGCAGCAAGAGCTCACCACACCCTCTTGCTCCTCTCTTCCCTCCTCCCACCTAGGGGGCTTGCAACATACAGATCAAACAGTAATTTAGAAAAATGCACTTGCTGTAATGTTTAGAATTACAGCTGAGTATGTATCTTTAAATATATGGCCATTAAATAATTGTTTTCAACTGGTCTTAAATGGTTGATATGATAAAAAAATAATTGGGTATGTTTTAAGGTTAAATTCAAATTTTTGTTTTAAACACGAATATGTGTCTATGTGTTTGTAGGGTCTATAAAGGCATATGATTAAATAACAACAATGTAAATTGCCACATGGTGTGGCTCAGAAAAAAAAAAAAGGTTGCAAAATCTCTGAGTCAAAATGATTTTATTTCCTTTTAGGATAAGAAGAAAGTCTTATTCTAAGTTGATATTGATTCTGAAAATTAGGTTGTTTTCACTGATAAATTCTGGTTTTAAAATCTGGTTTTGATTTTAAAGATTATGCCTTGTGACTTCTCTCTTACAAAAGGGGTACTTTGTTTTAATATTGCAAAACGGGTTTTAAAAAATGTTTAAATGTTTAAGGCTGTAAAATGTTTAAAGTTTATCAGGCATTTGGGTATGACAATGATTTTGGGTATTTTATTAATTTTACTAAATAAAACCCCTGCCGTATTATTTGTGCTAACTGAAAAAATTGCAGTTTTTAAAACGTATCTTGTGGAGAGCTGTTTGTTTGTTAAGCTGATTTGTGACCATCTTATCCGCTACAGAAAAGTTATTTAAAAAAAACTGGCAGTTTCAAAACTCCTTTTATAGTAATGTATAGAAAGCAAATCATACGAGACTCTGGGCTTCTGCAGGATTATGTCAAAATGGAAAGGATTTTAATGAGAGTTTTTATGTTGTCTGGAAAACAAGAAAGTAAGCACGTCTGGTTAAGCCAGAAAAAGAAAGCTAGGAACCTGAAGGTATGGAATGTTGCAGAAGGTTAGTGGATGTGTTATAAAAAAAGCCAGAGAATTAATAAGGGAAAATTCTAGCTGATAGGTTTGGTATGGCTAAAGTAATTTTACAGTTTAAAATTATTCTGTTATGCAGTTGTTTCTAAAGCTTGTTTGATCACTGGGAACTTTTGGTTATGGGGGATTATGGATGCTCCACAGTGTTTGCTGTATCAGCAACAGCACCTAATGGCTATTTTTGGTATTGTCAGTCATAGCTCAGCTAACACATGGCTAGCTGCCATGATGGTTCAGGGATAGAGAGCACATAAAGCTGTAGTTTTGCTGCCATGTTTGTTTAGGGCTTCCAGCTGAGTTCGCTGCATGTGGCCAGCCGCCATGATGGTCCGAGATAAAGAGGATGGAAACATGAGTTTACCACCATTTTGTTTAGGTCTCTCAGTTATGTTCAGTCCTCTGATTAGTGTTAAGTGCAAAGCTTTTTACTGTTCAATTTTAATACAAAGTGGTAGGATCAGCAAGATTTGCTAGCCCCCTCTATAAACTGTATCTGATTAAAAGATTTGCTTTGATTTTAGTTCAGAAAGAGCAGATTTAAAGTCATGTTAAATACTGCAGTTGAGCCTTACCTAGTCTCCTTGTTCAAGTTTTTTTTAAGGTTAAGCCTAGGATGGGTAACTATAAAGTTTGCCTATTTGTCTTAAAATATATAGTTCTAAAACAAAGAGTAACTTAGATATGCTGGCCCTCAAGCTTATCAGAGATCTGATGAATATGGCATTTTAACATATGTAAGCTTATTGTGACAGAAAGTCCCAAAATCCTGGCAGTAGCTTCCTGGTCTCCGAGAAGATTTGGACAACGACAGATGACTGCAACTCTGGATTGAGGTATGCTAACCACTGGGCAATACTGCCCCAACTGGCCCACTGCTAGGCCCAGCCTAAACTGTGGACAAAGCCGGGACACCTGAAGAGCCATTGTCTCACATTGTGAGAGGCAAGGTGAGGTCAATCTCTCCTGTTCCTCTTCCACAGCAGCAGTTTCTCATCTTATGTGCCTGGCAGAACTGCCTCTGTCCAGGATGCCGTGAGACAAAGGAGCCAGGGACTCTGCCTAGGTAATGGACTAACTAGTCATCCCTGTCATTTTGATTGGCACATGGATTGGTATAATTTATCCTTCTCAGGTCTCTGAACACCTTGACGGCTATGCTAAGCTTACAGTAGCTTTACAGCTAGAAAAAAGACAATTAGATTGACTGTTAGCTCATTGATCAGTTCATTAGCTAGAACCACAGAGTACTAGATCCCTTATTTAAAAGAAAGACAGGTTTTCCTTGCTCACAGGACTCATGTTAGTTGCCTGTGTCTTAAGATAAATAAATGGAGCCTATGTAGGGTCTGAGAATATAGGGGTTTAGGTTGTAAAAATCTAGAGTGTTATTATTTAGTTTAAAAAAAATGTTTCAGGGTTAATAAATGCAAAAGATTAGAGAGTCTAAATAATTTTTTTAAAAAAGTATATGTTATCAAGAGATAAAAATATTTTAAAGCAGATTAAAATGAGAGATACTTTAAATCTCTCCCCTCTTTGCTACTGTTGTACTTATGTTATAAGATTTCAGAAGTTCAGAGTTTTGGCATTGATCAATAAAGTTCTGATAAGTTAATGGAGCATTAACTACTTATTATTCAGCCACCAGGTTAAGATTTTAATTTCCTTTGGTTGGCTTCTGGAGATAGACTTAAAGGTGCTTCTCATTATTTTAAAAACATCTGTTTAATGTGTGTTCTGACCCAAAAGTCATAGCTTTTAGTATGGTATTCTTAATATCTGCCATTTTTGGGGTAGATTTTGACACAGAAACATCTTAAAACCTATTCCTTCTAGTTGCTTTGTTAAAAAAAAAAAAGTCCAAGCATCCAGAGTTTAGTACTAAAGCCAATAAGGTATTTCTGCCTAACTTTCCATAAACATGGAAGTGAGAGCTAAAAGTATATGCAGAGTGTATAAAAATGGCCAAGCTCCATTCGTGGCAAATTACTATAACAGCTATGCCCACAGAAAAAATGTTACTGTGGACACACTTAGGTTATGTATAAAGGTTACAAAAAAAAAAAGCTAACTGATACTCATTCAGTGGGATGCAGTTTTACCTGTTACTTTCAAAATGTTTAATTTGCTGATATGCTACTTTTCTGAGTATATTCTCTTTGTGTACTAAAATTTCATATGAGTTTCAGGATGTGACCTGGATCTGGCATAGCTCAAAAGGATCGCAAATGAGATTTTCCCTGATCTTTCCTATTTAATAGACAAATTTTAACTTCTGTTTCCAGTCTGAATTTGTCTCAGCAGATTTTCACCTGGTTCACTCTGGGCTGCAAGCTGAAATCTGACTTCTGGAAACTGACATGATTGCTCCCTGCCTCTTCGGGTGGATCAATGAACCAGATGCTTGGGACTCCCTTTATTGCCCAGCCTTTGACTGGCATTTCAGCCTCCCTAGCCCCTGATGCCTACTGTACAACGGTCAGCTCAAGAAGCTCCAGAAGACGGATCTACGCCAAATCCCCATAGCAGGCTGAAACGCTAAGTCAAAAGGGGCTCCTGGCATTAGCTATTATCTTGGGCATCTGCTTACCTGAAATGGACACTAATATTGCAGCACTGGGCTAAAAGCCTAGAGAGACCCTGTAATAGTTCTCCTTGGCTTAAAGAAAGACTCAGACAGAGACAGCAGTTCTTTGAGTCAGGACAAAGCTGGTACAAGTGTTGGTTTAATAAAGCCCCTGGTTCACCACCCTCATCTCCTCCCCTCATGGGCCCCTTAATCATAATCCCCTGATTCTGTTATTTGGGCCTTGCATCCTAAATCGGGCTGATCAAGTTCATGAAAGACCGCTCTCTGTCATACAAGCGCTGGTGTTAACCCAGCAGTATCATCAGTTTAAACAGGAGACAGAAATTAACTCTCCCTAGGCCCTAGAATGAAAGATTCCACTCTAAGTTAGAAGAAAAAGGGGGGAATGAAAGACCCCCGCCTCACCAAAAGTTAGAAGCAGCTAATAGTTAATTTCATTTTGTACAGCACTGTTTTGAGAAACTCTGAAGGATACCACTGTTTTGAGAAATCTGTGAGCTAGGGAGGGAATTAGCTGAAGAGACCCAGCTGATGGGGATATCTGCGGT
>JAEOAE010002236.1:0-52500 GCA_036365155.1 Meriones psammophilus | reverse complement strand
AAGAAACAAGTTTTCATCGAAAGAACAGAAACGCAAAGCACAACTTTGTAAACTAATTCACATTCTTGTCGCCTGTTCAATTATTATAACATGAAAACTGAAAAGTGATATAACCCTCACCCTAACCCTAAGCCCCTAAGCCTAACCCTAAGCCCCTAACCCTAACCCTAAGCCTAACCCTAATCCTAACTTGTTCGTAAAGAACATAAACGCAAAGCACTACTTTTTAAACTAAATCACATGTGTGCCACTCGCTCAATTAGGAATACAGGAAAACTGAAAAGTGATATATTGAACTGTACAACACAGGAACCTGCTTCCATTGAAAGAACAGAAACGAAAAGCACAACTTTGTAAACTAATTCACATACGTGTCGCCCGTTCAGTTATTATAACAGGAAAACTGAAAAGTGATATATCACACTGTACAGCACAGAAACAAGTTTCCAACAGAAGAACAGAGACGCAAAGCACAACTTTGTAAACTAATTCACATTCATGTCGCCTGTTCAATTATTATAACAGGAAAACTGAAAAGTGTTATAACACTAATCCTAACCCTAAGCCCCTAAAACTAACCCTAACCCTAACCCTAACCCCTAACCTTAACCCTAACTCTAATCCCCTATCCCTAACCCTAATCCTAACCCTAACCCTGACCCTAACTTGTTCCTAACAGGAACCTGTTTCCAACGAAAGAACATAAACGCAAAAAACTACATTGTAAAGTAAATCACATGTGTGCCACTCTCTCAATTAGGAATACAGAAAAACAGAAAAGAGATATAACGCCATGTACAGCACAGGAACAAGTTTCGAACGAAAGAACATAAACGCAAAAAACTACATTGTAAAGTAAATCACATGTGTGCCACTCTCTCAATTAGGAATACAGGAAAACAGAAAAGAGATATAACGCCATGTACAGCACAGGAACAAGTTTCGAACAAAAGAACAGAAAAGCAAAGCACTACTTTTTAACGGAATCACATGTGTGTCGCTAGCTCAATTAGGAATACAGGAAAACTGAAAAGTGTTATCTCGCACTTTATGGCACAGAAACAAGTTTCCATCGAAAGAAGAGAAACACAATGCACAACTTTGTAAACTAATTCACGTATGTGTCACCCGTTCTATTATTATAACAGGAAAATTGAAAAGTGATATATCACACTGTACAGCAGAGAATCAAGTTTCCAACAGAAGAACAGAAATGCAAAGCAGTACTTTGTAAACTAAATCACATGTGTGTCGCTTGCTCAATTAGGAATACAGGAAAACTGAAAAGCAATATATCGAAATGTATGGCAAAGAAACAAGTTTTCATCTAAAGAACAGAAACACAAAGAACAACTTTGTAAACTAATTCACATTTGTGTCGCCTGTTCAATTATTATAACAGGAAAATTGAAAAGTGATATAACCCTAACCCTAACGCTAACCCTAACAAGTTTCCAACGAAAGAAAAGAAACGCGAAGCACTACTTTGTAAACTAAATCACATGTGTGCAACTCGATCAATTAGGAACACAGGGAAACTGAAAAGAGATATAACGCACTGTACAGCACAAGAACAAGTTTTGAATGAAAGAACAGAAAAGGAAAGCACTAATTTTAAACTGAATCACATGTATGTCGCTCGCGCAATTAGGAATACAGGAAACTGAAAAGTGTTATCTCGCACTGTACAGCACAGAAACAAATTTCCAACAGAAGAACAGAAACACAAAGCACTACTTTGTGAACTAAATCCCATGTGTGTCGCTCACTCAATTAGGAATACAGGGAAACTAAAAAGCAATAAATCGAAATGTATGGCAAAGAAACAATTTTTCATTGAAAGAACAGAAACGGAAATCACAACTTTGTAAACTAATTCACATTCGTGTCGCCTGTTCAATTATTATAACAGGAAAAATGAGAAGTGATATAACCCTCACACTAACCCTAAGCCCCTAACCCTAACCCTAACCCTAACCCTTAACCTAACCCTAACTAAACCCTGAGTGCCTAAGCCTAACCCTAATCCTAACCCTAACCCTAACCCTAACCCTAACCCTAACTTGTTCCTAACAGGAACAAATTTCCTTCGAAAGAACAGAAACGCAAAGCACAACTTTGTAAACTAATTAACAAACGTGTCGTCCTTTCTTTTATTATAACAGGAAAAGTGAAAAGTGATATATCGTACTTTGCAGCAGAGAATCAAGTTTCCAACAGAAGAACAGAAACGCAAAGCAGTACTTTGTAACCTAAATCACAAGTGTGTCGCTTGCTCAATTTGGAATACAGGAAAACTGAAAAGCGATATATCGAAATGTATGGCAAAGAAACAAGTTTTCATTGAAAGAACAGAAACGCAAAGCACAACTTTGTAAACTAATTCACATTCGTGTAGCCTGTTCAATTATTATAACAGGAAAACTGAAAAGTGCTATAACCCTATCCCTAAACCTAAGCCCCTAACCCTAAGCCTAACCCTAAACCTAACCCTAAACCTAAACCTAACCCTAAGCTCCTAACAATAACCCTAACCCTAACCCTAACCCTAACGTGTTCCAGGAATAAGATTCCAATGAAAGAACATAAAAGCAAAGCACTACTTTGTAAACTAAATCACATGTGTGTCACTAGCTCATTTAGGAATACAGGAAAACTGATAAGTGATATATCGCGCTGTACAGCAGAGGAACAAGTTTCGAACGAAAGAACAGAAAAGAAAGCAATACTTTTAAATGGAATCACATGTGTGTCGCTCGCTCAATTAGTAATACAGGGAAACTGAAAAGTGTTATCTCGCACTTTACAGCACAAAAACAAGTTTCCATCGAAAGTACAGAAACGCAAAACAAAACTTTGTAAACTAATTCACATTCGTGTTGCCAGTTCAATTATTATTACAGGAAAACTGAAATGTGATATAAACCTAACCCTAACCATAACCTAACACTAACCCTACCCCTAACACTAACCCTAACCCTAACCCTAACCCTAACCCTAAACGTAACTTGTTCCTACAAAGTACTACTTTGTAAATAAAATTACATGTGTGTTGCTCGCTCAATTAGGAATACAGGAAAACTGAAAAGTGATATATCGCACTCTACAGCAGAGGAACAGGTTTCGAACGAAAGAACAGAAAATCAAAGGACTACATTGTAAACTAAATCACATGTGTGTTGCTCGCTCAATTAGGAATACAGCAAAACTGAAACGTGATATATCGAATTGTACGGCAAAGAAACAAGTTTTCATAGAAAGAAAAGAAACACAAAGCACAACTTTGTAAACTAATTCACATACGTGTTGCCCGTTCAATTATTATAACAAGAAAACTGAAAAGTGATATAATGCACTGGACAGCACAGGAACAAGTTTCCAAAGAAAGAAGGGAAAAGCAAAGCACTACTTAGTAAACTAAATCACATGTGTGTCGCTCGCTCAATTAGGAATACAGGAAAACTGAAAAGTGATATATCGCACTGTACAGCACAGGAGCAAATTTCCAGCAAAAGAAGAGAAAAGCAAAGCACTTCTTAGTAAACTAAATCACATGTGTGTTGCTAGCTCAATTAGGAATACAGGAAAACTAAAAAGTGTTATTTCGCACTGTACAGCACAGGAACAAGTTTCCATCCAAAGAACAGAAACGCAAAGCACAACATTGTAAACTAATTCACATACATGTCGCCTGTTCAGTTATTATAACAGGAAAACTGAAAAGTGATATAACCCTAACCATAACCCTAACCTCAGAACCCTAACCTTAACCCTAACCATAACCGAACCAAAACCCGTAACCCTAACCCTAACCCTAACCCTATCCTAACCCTAACAGTAAACCGAACCCTAACCCTAAACCTAACTTGTTCCAAACAGGAACAAGTTTCCAACAAAAGAATATAAACACAAAGCACTACTTTGTAAACTAAATCACATGTGTGTCACTCGCTCAATTAGGAATACAGGAAACCTGAAAAGTGATATATCGCACTGTACAGCACAGGAACATGTTTCGAACAAAAGAACAGAAAAGCAAAGCACAACTTTGTAAACTAATTCACATACATGTTGCCCGTTCAATTATTATAACAGGAAAACTAAAAAGTGATATATCACACTGTACAGCACAGAAATAAGTTTCCAACAGAAGAACAGAAACGCAAAGCACTAATTTGTAAACTAAATCACATGTGTGTTTCTCGTTAAATTAGGAATACAGGAAAACTGAAAAGTGATATATCGCAGTGTACAGCAGAGGAAGAAGTTTCCATCTAAAGAACAGAAACGCAAAGGACAACTTAGTAAACTAATTCACAAATGTGTCGCATGTTCAATTATTATAAAAAGGAAAACTGAAAAGTGATATAACCCTCACCCTAACCCTAATCCTAATCCTAAAACTAACCCTAACCCTAACTGCTAACCCCAACCCTAACCCTAACTCTAACCCTAACCCTAACCCTAACCCTAACTCCTAACCCTAACTTGTTCCAGGAACAAGTTTCCAACAAAAGAATATAAACGCAAAGCACTACTTTGTAAACTGAATCAAATGGGTGTCACTCGCTCAATTAGGAATACAGGAAAACTGAAAAGTGATATATCACACTGTACAGCACAAAAACAAGTTTCCAACAGAAGAACAGAAACGCAAAGCACTACTTCGTAAACTAAGTCCATGTGTGTTGCTAGCTTAATCAGGAATACAGGAAAACTGAAAAGTGATATATCGCAGTGTACAGCACAGGAAGACGTTTCCAAGGAAAGAACAGAAAAGCAAAGCACTACTTTTAAATGGAATCACATGTGTGTTGCTTGCTCCACTAGGAATAAAGGAAAACTGAAAAGTGTTATCTCACACTTTACTGCACAGAAACAAGTTTCCATCGAAAGAACAGAAACGCAAAGCACCTCTTTGTAAACTAAATCACATGTGTATCACTTGCTCAATGAGGAATACAGGAAAACTGAAAAGTGATATATCGCGTTGTACAGCAAAGGAAAAAGTTTTGAATGAAAAAACAGAAAAGCAAAGCACTACATTTAAACAGAATCACATTTGTGTCGCTCGCTCAATTAGGAATACAAGAAAACTGAAAAGTGTCATCTCGCACTGTATGGCACAAAAGCACAGAAACAAGTTTCCATCGAAAGAACGCGAAAAAAAATAACACGCGAAAGCTGGTGACAGCTGAAGATGATCTTTCAACAGATACACCTGCTACCACTTGAAGAGTCAAGGGCGGGGAGGATGACCACTAATTCTACTCGAGTGGATTCATCACCCACAGATGGCTTATTACCCTGGGTTTCTTCTGCCTTTTCTTACTTTAAGATTGGGTGGGGGTTGGAATGTTTGGTGCAGCACAATGTTGTGGCTTAGTGTTTTTACTCTGGTTGTTCTGCAAACTCAATACCCAACATAAACGTGACTAGGTCGCGATCACAAAAACACTTGTGGCCTTGAAACAAGGATCATCTCCCAAAATTTGATTATCCATGTTAAAAATTAAAACAGACTGTGACACTCAGTCGATGCACCTCAGGGTTTTACCCATTGCCCTGAGTCGATGAGTGATCCAAGTCAATGTTGCCTTTGCCTATGCGGCTATGTTACCTAGATAGGAGGATGACAGCCCTTGCACTCCTGGAATTTTATTCCATTACACGGAATGGGTGTCACCTCCGCTTTTAATCTTTTCCTCTAGCCCTGCACCCAGAGGACTTGTCTCCATTGCACCTGGTGGGGTAAGGAAGTAATCTAAAGCTCTTGATCGCTTACTCCCCAAAGAAGGATCTCGCTGATTGAGCTTAGGGCTCTCTTGTGCCACGCTTATAGGCTTTAAGGCAGTTTTCATTTATTAAAACAAAAGGGGATGTGGAGAGCTGAGACTCTGATGCCACTAGATGGCACTGACATTTTGCCTCAAAACTGTAAAAAAAAACCCTCCACTACTCATGCGCAGGTTGCGCAAATTGCATAAGCACACTAAGCACGTTGGTTCCGAGTCATCAGGCGGGGTAAAGAGTGAGCAGGCAATCAGGGTATTGACACGTCACTTAGGTGCGACCAGGGCTTATATAAACAGAGCCACTTCTGGGCCCTGGCGCTCTCCTTCCTCTTCCTCCCCCTCTCCCCGACCGGGGCTTGCCCGCCATGGCCGCAGCCCGTGGGACGCCACAGTGTCCGTTGGCCAATGTTAGCGCCATCTGTGCATGTGAGGTGGCCGGGCCCGCTCTCCTCTCCTCCTTTCATCGATTGACTGTAATAAAGGCTTGTTGCGGAAGGACCCTTGTGCCCGCATGCGTTTCTGCCGGCGAGACATTCACGTGGCTTCCAACACCCTGACAGCCCTGGCCCTGACCCTGACAGCCCTGGCCTTGGCCCTGACAGCCCTGGCCCTGGCCCTGACAGCCCTGATCCTGGCCGTGACAGGCCTGGCCCTGATCCTGACAGCACTGGCCCTGACTCTGACAGCCCTGGCCCTGGCAGCCCTGGCCGTGGCCCTGAAAGCCCTGACGGCCCTGGCCCTGGCAGCACTTGCAGCCCTCGCCCTGGCCCTGGCCCTGGCTCTGGCATCCCTGGCCCTGGCCCTAGCCCTTAACACTTGACCCTAACCTTTGACCCACTAACACTAAACCCTAACCCTAACCACTAACCCCTAATCCTAACCCTGACAGCCCTGACCCTGAACCTGACAGCACTGACCCTGACGCTGACAGCCCTGGCCTTGACCCTGACAGCCCTCGTCCAAGGCCAGGCAGCCCTGGCCCTGACACTGACAGCCCTGGCCCTGGCCCTGACAGCCCTGGACCTGGCCCTGACAGCCCTGGTCCTGGCAGCCCTGCCCCCTAGCAATGGCTGGCCTGGTCCTGTGGCCTTGACCCTGGCCCTGGCCCTGACCCTTGACCCTAACCCTTGACCCCCTAACACTAAAAATAACCCCTAACCTTAACCCTAGCCCTAGCGGACTAGCCCTAGCCCGCTAGCCTTAGTCCCCTTGCCCTAGCCCCCTAGACCTAGCCCTAGCCCCTTAGCCCTAGCCTCCTAGACATCTAGCCTTCTAGCCACCCTAGCACTAGCCCCCTAGCCCCCTAGCTCCAACCCTAGCCTCCAGCCCCAGCCCCAGCCTTAGCCCCAGCCCCCCCAGCCCCTAGCCCTAGCCCTAACCCTAACCCCTGAAACTGACCCTGATCCTGACCCTGACCCTAACACTAACACTAACAATAACCCTAACCCCGTATCCCTAACCCTAACCCTAACCTCCTAACCCTAACCCTAACCCTAACCCCTAACCCTAACCCTAACACTGACACTGACTCTGACCCTGACCCCTAACCTTAACACTAACCCTAACCCTAACCCCAATCCTAACCCTAAACCCTAAACCCTAAACCCTAACGCTAAACCTAACCCAAACCACTTACACCTGAACCCTAACCCTAACCCTAACCCTAACCCTAACCCCTAACCCTAACATTAATTCAAATTTAGAATTGGCTAAGGAGTTTCATAAAAGTTTTCATGTTACAGCTGAGACATTGTGTCATCGATTTGACATAACTAGAAAAGAAGCTAGAGATATTGTTACCCAATGTCAAAATTGTTGTCAGTTCTTACCTATGCCTCATGTTGAGATTAATCCCAGAGGAATCCATCCACTACAAGTGTGGCAGATGGATGTGACTCACATTTCATTTTTTGGTAAACTTCAATATTTGCATGTTTCTGTTGATACTTTCTGTGGAGTTGTGTTTGCTTCTCCCCTGACTGGAGAAAAGGCAGCCCATGTTATTCAACATTGCCTAGAGGCATGGAGTGCCTGGGGAAAGCCCAAAATTCTAAAAACTGCCAATGGGCCGGCCTATACTTCTCAAAAATTTGGACAGTTTTGTCATCCAATAAAAGTGACCCATCTAACGGGTCTCCCATATAACCCTCAAAGTCAGGGTATTATTAAACATGCTCACCGCACCCTAAAATCCTACTTAATAAAACAAAAGGGAGAGTCCAGGAGGCGCTGCCCTCGGTGCCACGAGTGACTTGGCACTCTTCACACTCAATTTTTTGAATTTGGACAGTCAAGGCCATTCGGCGGCTGATCGCCACTGCTTAGGGCCTAATAGGCCCAAGGAAATGATCAAATGGAAGGATGTCTTAACTGGTCAATGGAAAGGCCCGGAGCCTATCTTAATAAGATCCAGGGGAGCTGTCTGTGTTTTCCCACAGGAAGAAAACCATCCATTCTGGGTACCGGAGCGCCTCACGCGAAAGCTGGTGACAGCTGAAGATGATCTTTCAACAGATACACCTGCTACCACTTGAAGAGTCAAGGGCGGGGAGGATGACCACTAATTCTACTCGAGTGGATTCATCACCCACAGATGGCTTATTACCCTGGGTTTCTTCTGCCTTTTCTTACTTTAAGATTGGGTGGGGGTTGGAATGTTTGGTGCAGCACAATGTTGTGGCTTAGTGTTTTTACTCTGGTTGTTCTGCAAACTCAATACCCAACATAAACGTGACTAGGTCGCGATCGCGCAAACACTTGTGGCCTTGAAACAAGGATCATCTCCCAAAATTTGATTATCCATGTTAAAAAATTAAAACAGACTGTGACACTCAGTCGATGCACCTCAGGGGTTTTACCCATTGCCCTGAGTCGATGAGTGATCCAAGTCAATGTTGCCTTTGCCTATGCGGCTATGTTACCTAGATAGGAGGATGACAGCCCTTGCACTCCCTGGAATTTTATTCCATTACACGGGAATGGGTGTCACCTCCGTTTTTAATCTTTTCCTCTAGCCCCTGCACCCAGAGGACTTGTCTCCATTGCACCTGGTGGGGTAAGGAAGTAATCTAAAGCTCTTGATCGCTTACTCCCCAAAGAAGGATCTCGCTTGATCGAGCTTAGGGCTCTCTTGTGCCACGCTTATAGGCTTTAAGGCAGTTTTCATTTATTAAAACAAAAGGGGGATGTGGAGAGCTGAGACTCTGATGCCACTAGATGGCACTGACATTTTGCCCTCAAAACTGTAAAAAAAAACCCTCCACTACTCATGCGCAGGTTGCGCAAATTGCATAAGCACACTAAGCACGTTGGTTCCGAGTCATCAGGCGGGGTAAAGAGTGAGCAGCCAATCAGGGTATTGACACGTCACTTAGGTGCGACCAGGGCTTATATAAACAGAGCCACTTCTGGGCCCTGGCGCTCTCCTTCCTCTTCCTCCCCCTCTCCCCGACCGGGGCTTGCCCGCCATGGCCGCAGCCCGTGGGACGCCACAGTGTCCGTTGGCCAATGTTAGCGCCATCTGTGCATGTGAGGTGGCCGGGCCCGCTCTCCTCTCCTCCTTTCATCGATTGACTGTAATAAAGGCTTGTTGCGGAAGGACCCTTGTGCCCGCATGCGTTTCTGCCGGCGAGACATTCACGTGGCTTCCAACACCCTGACAGCCCTGGCCCTGACCCTGACAGCCCTGGCCTTGGCCCTGACAGCCCTGGCCCTGGCCCTGACAGCCCTGATCCTGGCCGTGACAGGCCTGGCCCTGATCCTGACAGCACTGGCCCTGACTCTGACAGCCCTGGCCCTGGCAGCCCTGGCCGTGGCCCTGAAAGCCCTGACGGCCCTGGCCCTGGCAGCACTTGCAGCCCTCGCCCTGGCCCTGGCCCTGGCTCTGGCATCCCTGGCCCTGGCCCTAGCCCTTAACACTTGACCCTAACCTTTGACCCACTAACACTAAACCCTAACCCTAACCACTAACCCCTAATCCTAACCCTGACAGCCCTGACCCTGAACCTGACAGCACTGACCCTGACGCTGACAGCCCTGGCCTTGACCCTGACAGCCCTCGTCCAAGGCCAGGCAGCCCTGGCCCTGACACTGACAGCCCTGGCCCTGGCCCTGACAGCCCTGGACCTGGCCCTGACAGCCCTGGTCCTGGCAGCCCTGCCCCTAGCAATGGCTGGCCTGGTCCTGGCCTTGACCCTGGCCCTGGCCCTGACCCTTGACCCTAACCCTTGACCCCCTAACACTAAAAATAACCCCTAACCTTAACCCTAGCCCTAGCGGACTAGCCCTAGCCCGCTAGCCTTAGTCCCCTTGCCCTAGCCCCCTAGACCTAGCCCTAGCCCCTTAGCCCTAGCCTCCTAGACATCTAGCCTTCTAGCCACCCTAGCACTAGCCCCCTAGCCCCCTAGCTCCAACCCTAGCCTCCAGCCCCAGCCCCAGCCTTAGCCCCAGCCCTAGCCCTAGCCCTAGCCCTAACCCTAACCCTGAAACTGACCCTGATCCTGACCCTGACCCTAACACTAACACTAACAATAACCCTAACCCCGTATCCCTAACCCTAACCCTAACCTCCTAACCCTAACCCTAACCCTAACCCCTAACCCTAACCCTAACACTGACACTGACTCTGACCCTGACCCCTAACCTTAACACTAACCCTAACCCTAACCCCAATCCTAACCCTAAACCCTAAACCCTAAACCCTAACGCTAAACCTAACCCAAACCACTTACACCTGAACCCTAACCCTAACCCCTACCCTAACCCTAACCCCTAACCCTAACATTAATTCAAATTTAGAATTGGCTAAGGAGTTTCATAAAAGTTTTCATGTTACAGCTGAGACATTGTGTCATCGATTTGACATAACTAGAAAAGAAGCTAGAGATATTGTTACCCAATGTCAAAATTGTTGTCAGTTCTTACCTATGCCTCATGTTGAGATTAATCCCAGAGGAATCCATCCACTACAAGTGTGGCAGATGGATGTGACTCACATTTCATTTTTTGGTAAACTTCAATATTTGCATGTTTCTGTTGATACTTTCTGTGGAGTTGTGTTTGCTTCTCCCCTGACTGGAGAAAAGGCAGCCCATGTTATTCAACATTGCCTAGAGGCATGGAGTGCCTGGGGAAAGCCCAAAATTCTAAAAACTGCCAATGGGCCGGCCTATACTTCTCAAAAATTTGGACAGTTTTGTCATCCAATAAAAGTGACCCATCTAACGGGTCTCCCATATAACCCTCAAAGTCAGGGTATTATTAAACATGCTCACCGCACCCTAAAATCCTACTTAATAAAACAAAAGGGAGAGTCCAGGAGGCTCTGCCCTCGGTGCCACGAGTGACTTGGCACTCTTCACACTCAATTTTTTGAATTTGGACAGTCAAGGCCATTCGGCGGCTGATCGCCACTGCTTAGGGCCTAATAGGCCCAAGGAAATGATCAAATGGAAGGATGTCTTAACTGGTCAAAGGAAAGGCCCGGAGCCTATCTTAATAAGATCCAGGGGAGCTGTCTGTGTTTTCCCACAGGAAGAAAACCATCCATTCTGGGTACCGGAGCGCCTCACGCGAAAGCTGGTGACAGCTGAAGATGATCTTTCAACAGATACACCTGCTACCACTTGAAGAGTCAAGGGCGGCGAGGATGACCACTAATTCTACTCGAGTGGATTCATCGCCCACAGATGGCTTATTACCCTGGGTTTCTTCTGCCTTTTCTTACTTTAAGATTGGGTGGGGGTTGGAATGTTTGGTGCAGCACTATGTTGTGGCTTAGTGTTTTTACTCTGGTTGTTCTGTAAACTCAATACCCAACATAAACGTGAGTAGGTCGAGATCGCGCAAACACTTGTGGCCTTGAAACAAGGATCATCTCCCAAAATTTGGTTACCCATGTTAAAAAATTAAAACAGACTGTGACACTCAGTCGATGCACCTCAGGGGTTTTACCCATTGCCCTGAGTCGATGAGTGATCCAAGTCAATGTTGCCTTTGCCTATGCGGCTATGGTACCTAGATAGGAGGATGACAGCCCTTGCACTCCCTGGAAGTTTATTCCATTGCACGGGAATGGGTTTCACCTCCTTTTTTAATCTTCTCCCTTAGCTACTGCACCCAGAGGACTTGTCTCCATTGCACCTGGTGGGGTAAGGAAGTAATCTAAAGCTCTTGATCGCTTACTCCCCAAAGAAGGATCTCGCTTGATCGAGCTTAGGGCTCTCTTGTGCCACGCTTATAGGCTTTAAGGCAGTTTTCATTTATTAAAACAAAAGGGGGGTGTGGAGAGCTGAGACTCAGATGCCACTAGGTGGCACTGACATTTTGCCCTCAAAACTGTAAAAAAAAAAAAACCCTCCAGTACGCATGCACAGGTTCTGCGAATTGCATAAGCACGATAAGCACGCTGGGCCCGAGTCATCAGGCGGGGTAAAGAGTGAGCAGCCAATCAGGGTATTGACACGTCATTTAGGTAAGACCAGGGCTTATATAAACAGCGCCACTTCTGGGCCCTGGCGCTCTCCTCCCTCTCCTCCTCCCCCTCTCCCCGCCTGGAGCTTGCCCGCCCTGGCTGCGGCCCGCGGGACGCCATGGTGTCCTTTGGGCAATTGTAGCGCCACCCGTGCACGCGAGGTGGCCAGGCCCGCTCTCCTCTCCTCCTTTCATTGATTGACTGTCATAAAGGCTTGTTGTGGAAGGACCCTTGTGCCCGCATGCGTTTCTGCCAGGCAGAAGAATCACGCGGCTTCCAACACAATGACAGACCTGGCCCTGACCCTGACAGCCCTGGCCCTGGCCCTGACATCCCTGGACCTGGCCCTGACAGGCCTGGCCCTGGCCCTGACAGCCCTGGCCCTGATCCTGACAGCCTGGACCTGACTCTGACAGCCCTGGCACTGGCAGCCCTGGCCCAGGACCTGATAGCTCTGTCGGCCCTGGCCCTGGCAGCCCTTGTGGCCCTCTCCCTGGCCCTGGCCTTGGCCCTGGCAGTCATGGCCCTGGACCTGGCCACTGACCCTTGACCCTAACCTTTGACCGCCTAACCCTAACCCGTAACCCTAAAGCCTAACCGGTAACCCTAATCCTAACCCTGACAGCCCTTACCCTGACCCTGACAGCACTGACCCTGACCCTGACAGCCCTGGCCCTGACCCTGACAGCCCTGGCCCTGGCCCTGACAGCCCTGGCCCTGGCCCTGGCCCTGGCATCCCTGGTCCTGGCCCTGACGCTGACCTTGGCCCTGACCCTTGACCCTAACCCTTGACCCCCTAACCCTAAACCTAACCATTAACCCTAACCCTAGCCCTAGCCCCCTAGCCCTAGCCTGCAAGCCCAACCCCCTTGCCCTAGCCCCCTAACCCTAGCCCTAGCCACCTAGCACTAGCCTCCTAGCCCCCTAGCCTCCTAGCCCCCCATTAACTAGCCCCCTAGTCCTAGCCCTTGTCCTAGCCCCCAAGCACTAGCCCCTAGCCCCAACCCAGGCCCCTAGCCATAGCCCTAGCCCTAGCCCTAGCCCCAGCCCTAGCCACTTAGCCCCCGCCCTAGCCCCCTAGCCCTAGCCCCTACACCCCTAGACCCCTAGCCCTAGCCCTAGCCCCCTAGCCCTAGCCTCCTAGCCCCCTAGCCCTCTAGCCACCCTAGCCCTAGCCCCATAGTCCTAACCCTAGTCCTAGCTCCCTAGCACTAGCTGCCTAGCCCCAGCCCTAGCCCCCTAGCCCTAGCCCTAGCACACTAGCCCTAGACCTAGCCCTAGCACCAGCCCTAGCCCCTAAGCACCCTAGCCTCAGCCCTAGCCCTAGCCCCCTAGCCCTATCCCCCTAGCCCCAGCCCTAGCCCCCTAACCCTAGGCCCCAGTCCCTTATCCCCCTAGCCCTAGCCCCCTAGGACTAGCCCTAGCCACCTAGCCCTAGTCCTAGTCCTAGCCCCAGCCCTAGCCCCCTAGCCCCTAGCCCTAGCCTCATAGCCCTAGCCACCTAGCCCCCTAGCCCCATCCCTAGCCTCCTAGCCCCCTACCCTAGCCCTAGCCCCCTAGCCCCCTAGCTCCAGCCTTAGCCTCCAGCCCCAGTCCCAGCCCCAGCCCTAGTCCTAGGCCTAGCCCTAACCATAACCCTGACAGAGACCCTGACCCTGACCCTAACCCAAACCCTAACACTAACCCATTAACAATAACACTAACACTAACCCCCTAACCCTAACCCTAACCCTAACCCCCTAAGCCTAACCCTAAACCTAACCCTAACCCCTAAACCTAACTGTAAAACCTGACTTTACCCCTAACCCTAACCCTAACCACTAACCCTAACCCTAACCCCCCCTAACCCGAACCCTGACCCGGACCCTGACACTGACCCTGACCACTAACACTAACCCTAACAGCCTTAACCCTAACCTTAACCCGTAACCTCTAACCTAACCCTAACTCTATCCCTAAACCTAACCCTAACCCCTAAACCCTAACCCTAACACTAACCGTAACTCTAACACTAACCCCTAACCCTAACCCCAACCCCAACCCTAACCCTTAACTTAACTCTAATGCTAACGCTAACCCTAAACCTCTAACCCTAACCCTCACACTGACAGCCCTGACCCTGACCCTGACAGCACTGACCCTGACCCTGACAGCTCTGGCCCTGACCCAGACAGCCCTGGCCCTGGCCCTGACAGCCCTGGCCCTGGCCCTGACAGTCCTGACCCTGGCAGGCCTGGCCCTGGCCCTGGCGGCCCTGGTCCTGGTTTTGACCCTGGCCCTGGACATGACCCTTGACCCTAAGCCTTGAACCCCTAACCCTAAACCTAACCCCTACCCCTAACCCTAGCCCTAGTCCCCTAGCCCTAGCCCGCTAACCCTAGCCTCCTAGCACCCTAGCCCCCTAGCCCCCTTAAACCTAGCCCCCTTGTCTTAGCCCTTGTAATAGCCCCCTAGCACTAGCCCCCTAGCCCCAGCCCTAGACCACTAGCCCTAGCCCTAGGCCTAGTTCCAGCCCTAGCCCCCTAACCCCCTAGCCTCAGCCCCAGCCCTAGCCCCCTATCCCCATCCCCTAGCACCCTAGCCCTAGCCCTAGTCCTAGCCCTAACCCTAATTCTGACCCTGACCCTGAACATGACCCTGACCCTAACCCTAAACCTAACCCTGACAGACCTGGCCCTGACACTGACAGCACTGGCCCTGGCCCTGACAGCCCTGGCCCTGGCCCTGGCAGCACTGGCCCTGTCCCTGACAGCCCTGGCACTGAAAGCCCTGGCCCTGATCCTGACAGCCCTGGCCCTGACTCTGACAGCCCTGGCCCTGGCAGCCCTGGCTTTGGCCCTAATAGCCCTGACGGCCCTGGGCCTGGCAGCCTTTGCGGCCCTCTCCCTGGCCCTGGCCCTGGCCCTGGCAGCACTGGCCCTGGCCCTGGACCTTGACCATTGACCCTGATCTTTGACCCTCTAACACTACCCCTAACCCTAACCCCTAACCCCTAACCCTAGCCCTAACCCTGACAGCCCTGACCCTGACGGCACTGACCCTGACCCTAACAGCCCTGGCCTTGACCCTGACAGCCCTGGCCCTGGCCCTGGCAACCCTGGTCCTGGGACTGGCAGCCCTGTCCCTGGCCCTGGCGCCCCTGGTCATAGCCCTGACCCTGACCCTGGCCCTGACCCTTGACCCTAACCCTTGACCCCCTAACCCTAACCCTAACCGGTAACCCTAACCCTAGCCCTAGCCCCCTAGCCCTAGCCCGCTAGATCAACCCCCTTGCCCTAGCCCCCTAGCCATAGCCCTAGGACCCTTGTCCTAGCCTCTTAGTCCCGTAGCCCCCGAGTCCCCCTGGCCTTAGCCCCATAGTCTTAGCCTGAGTCCTAGTCCCCTAGCACTAGCCCCCTAGCCCCAGCCCTAGTCCCCTAGCCCTAGCCCTAGCCCCCTAGCCCTAGCCCTAGCCCCCTAGTAGTAGTCCTAGTTCTAGCCCCAGCGCTAGCCCCCTAGCCCCTAGCCCTAGCCACCTAGCCCTAGACCACTACCCCCTAGCCCCATCCCTAGCCCCCTAGCCCCCTAGCTCCAGCCCTAGCCTCCAGCCCCAGCACCAGTCCCAGCCCTAGCCCTAGCCCTAGCCCTAACCCTAACCCTAACCCTGACCCTGACCCTGACCCTGGCCCTGACCCTAACACTAACCCTAACAATAACCCTAACCCCGTAAACCTAACCCTAACCCTAACCCCGTATCCCTAACCCTAACCCCTAACCCTAACCCTAACCCTAACCCTAACCCCTAACCCTAACCCTAACACTGACCCTGACTCTGACCCTGACCCTAACCCTAACCCTAACCCTAACCCTAACCTAAACCCTAAACCCTAAACCCTAAACCCTAACACTAACCCTAACCCTAACCCCTAACCCTAACCCTAAGCCCTAACCCCTAACCCTAACCCTAACCCCTAACCCTAACATTAATTCAAATTTAGAATTGGCTAAGGAGTTTCATAAAAGTTTTCATGTTACAGCTGAGACATTGCGTCATCGATTTGACATAATTAGAAAAGAAGCTAGAGATATGGTTACCCAATGTCAAAATTGTTGTCAGTTCTTACCTATGCCTCATATTGGGATTAATCCCAGAGGAATCTGTCCACTACAAGTGTGGCAGATGGATGTTACTCACATTTCATTTTTTGGTAAACTTCAATATTTGCATGTTTCTGTTGATACTTGCTCTGGAGTTGTGTTTGCTTCTCCCCTGACTGGAGAAAAGGCAGCCCATGTTATTCAACATTGCCTAGAGGAATGGAGTGCCTGTGGAAAGCCCAAAATTCTAAAAACTGCCAATGGGCCGGCCTATACTTCTCAAAAATTTGGACAGTTTTGTCATCCAATAATAGTGACAGCCTAGCCCTAGCCCCCTAGACCTAGTCCTAGCCCCCTAGTCCCCTAGTCCCCTAGCCCTAGCCCTAGCCCCATAGCCATAGCCTCCTAGCCCCCTAGCCCCCTAGCCCCCCTAGCCCTAGCCCCCTAGTCCTAGCCCTAGTCCAAGCCCCCTAGCACTAGCCCCCTAGCTTCAGCCCTAGCCGCCTAGCCCTAGCCCTACCCTAGCCCCCTAGCCTTAGTCCTAGCCCTAGCCATAGCCCTAGCCCCTAAGCCCCCTAGCCTCAGCCCTAGCCCTAGCCCCTTGCCATATCGCCCTAACCCCAGCCCTAGCCCCAAATCCCTAGCACCCAGTCCCCTAGCCCCCTAGCCCTAGCCCCCTAGTCCTAGCCTTAGCCCCTCAGCCCTAGTCCTAGTCCTAGTCCCAGCCCTAACCCCCTAGCACCTAGCCCTAGCCCCCTAGCCCTAGCCACCTAGCCCCCTAGCCCCAGGCCTAGCCTCCTAGCCCACTAACCTAGCCCTAACCATCTAGCCCCCAAGCTCCAGCCTTAGCTTCCAGCAACAGCCCCAACCTCAGCCCTAGCCCTAGGCCTAGCACTAACCCTAACCCTGACCCTGACCCTGACACTGACCCTAACCCTAACCCTAACCCCCTAACCCTAACCCTAAAACTAACCCTCTAACCCCTAACCCTAACCCTAACCCCTAACCCTAACCCTAAACATAACCCTAACACCCTAACCCTAACCTAACCTGATGTTAACACCTAACCCTAACCCTAACCCCTAACTCTAACCCTAACCCCCCTAACCCTAACCCTGACCCTGACCCTGACCCTGACCCTGCACCTGACCCTGACACCTAACTCTAACCCTAACACCCCTAACCCTAACACTAACCCCTAACCCCTAACCCCTAACCCTATCCTTATCCCTAACCCTAACACTAACCCATAACCCCTAACACTAACCATAAACCTAACCCTAACCCCAACCCCAACCCCAACACCAACCCTATCCCCAACCCTAACCCTAACCCTAAACCTAACCCTAAACCTAACCCTCTAACCCTAACCCTAACCCTAAACCCTAACCCTAACACTAACCGTATCCCTAACCCTAACCCTAACCCTAACCCTAACCCTAACCCTCACACTGACAGCCCTGACCCTGACTCTGACAGCACTGACCCTGACCCTTACAGCCCTGGCCCTGACCCTGACAGCCCTGGCCCTGACCCTGACAGCCCTGGCCCTGACCCTGACAGCCCTGGCCCTGGCCCTGTCAGCCCTGTCAGCCCTGGCCCTGGTCCAGGCCCAGGCAGCCATGGCCCTGGCCCTGACAGCCCTGGCCTTGACCCTGACAGCACTGGCCCTGGCAGCCGTGTCCCTGGCCCTGTCGGCCCTGGTCCTGGTTTTGACCCTGGCCCTGGCCCTGACCCTTGACCCTAACCCTTGACTCCCTAACCCTAAACATAACCCCTAACCCTAACCCTACCCCTAGCACCCTAGCCCTAGGCCCCTAGCCCCCTAGCCCCCTAGCCCCCTACCACCCCTATCCCTAGCTCCCTAGTCCTAGCCCAAGTAATAGCCCCCTAGCCCTATCTCCCTAGCCTCAGCCCTAGCCCCCTAGCCCTAGCCCTAGTCCCCTAGTCCCCTAGCCCCCTAGACCTAGCCCCCTAGCCCTAGCCCTAGCCTCCTAGCCCCCTAGCCACTTAGCCCTAGACCCCTACCCCCTAGCCCCGGCCCTAGCCTCCTAGCCCCCTAGCCCAAGCCCTAGCCCTCTAGCCCCCTAGCTCCAGCCCTAGCCTCCAGCACCAGCACCGGTCCCAGCCCTAGCCCTAGCCCTAGCCCTAACCCTAACCCTAACCCTAACCCTGACCCTGACCCTGACCCTAACACTAACCCTAACAATAACCCTAACCCGTAAACCTAACCCTAACCCTAACCCCAATCCCTAACCCTAACCCTAACCCGATAACCCTAACCCTAAACCCAGAACCCTAACCCTAACACTGACCTGACTCTGACCTGACCCTAACCCTAACCCTAAACCCTAAACCCTAAAGCCTAACACTAACCCTAACCCTAACCCCTAACCCTAACCCTAAGCCCTAACCCCAACCCTAACCCTAACCCTTACCCCTAACCCTAACATTAATTCAAATTTAGAATTGGCTAAGGAGTTTCATAAAAGTTTTCATGTTACAGCTGAGACATTGCGTCATCGATTTGACATAACTAGACCAGAAGCTAGAGATATTGTTACCCAATATCAAAATTGTTATCAGTTCTTACCTATGCCTCCTGTTGGGATTGATCCCAGAGGAACTCAAATCCACTACAAGTGTGGCAGATGGATGTTACTCACATTTCATTTTTTGGTAAACTTCAATATTTGCATGTTTCTGTTGATACTTGCTCTGGAGTTGTGTTTGCTTCTCCCCTGACTGGAGAAAAGGCAGCCCATGTTATTCAACATTGCCTAGAGGCATGGAGTGCCTGGGGAAAGCCCAAAATTCTAAAAACTGCCAATGGGCCGGCCTATACTTCTCAAAAATTTGGACAGTTTTGTCATCCAATAATAGTGACCCCCTAGCCCTAGCCCCTAGACCTAGCCCTAGCCCCCTAGTGCCCCTAGCCCCCCAGCCCTAGCCCCTAGCCCCATAGCCCTAGCCTCGTAGCCCCCTAGCCCGCTAGCCACCCTAGCCATAGCCCCCTAGTCCTAGCCCTAGTCCAAGCCCCCTAGCAATAGCCCCCTAGCTTCAGCCCTAGCCCCAGCCCCTAGCCCTAGCCCTAGCCCCAGACCTAGCCCCTAAGCCCCCTAGACTCAGCCCTAGCCCTAGCCCCTTGCCCTATCCCCCTAGCCCCAGCCCTAGCCCCCTAGCCCTAGCACCCAATCCCCTAGCCCCCTAGCCCTAGCCCTCTAGTCCTAGCCCTAGCCCCCTAGCCCTGGTCCTAATCCTAGCCCTAGCCCTAGCCCCCTAGCCCCTAGCCCTAGCCCCCTAGCCCTAGCCACCTAGCCTCCTAGCCCCAGCCCTAGCCTCCTAGCACCCTACCCTAGCCCTAGCCATCTAGCCCCCAAGCTCCAGCCTTAGCCTCCAGCCCCAGGCCCAGCCCCAGCCCTAGCCCTAGGCCTAGCCCTAACCCTAACCCTAACCCTGACCCTGACCCTGACCCTGACCCTAACCCTAACACTAACCCTAACCCCCTAACCCTAACCCTAAAACGAACCCCTTAACCCTAACCCTAACCCCCTAACCCTAACCCTAACCTCCTAACCCTAACCCTATCACTGACTTTGACCCTAACCCTAACCCTAACCCTAAACTCTAACCCTAACCCCCCCTAACCCTAACCCTAACCCTGACCCCGACCCTGACCCTAACCCTGACCCTGACACCTAACACTAACCCTAACACCCCTAACCCTAACCCTAACCCCTAACACTAACCCTAAACCTGACTTTAACCCCAACCCTAACCCTAACCCTAAACCCTAACCCTTAATAATAACAGCCCCTAACCCTAACCCTGAACCTGAACCTGACCCTGTCCCTGACCCTGACCCTGACCACTAACCTTAACCCTAACCCTAACGCTAACCCTAAACCCTAAACCATAAACCCTAAACCTTAACCCTAACCCTAACCCTAATCCTAACCCTAATCCCTAACCCTAACCCTAAACCTAACCCTAACGCCAACCCCAACCGAACCCTAACCCCAACCCTAACGCTTAACCCTAATCCTTACCTTAACCCTCTAACCCTAACTCTAACCCACTAACCCTAACCCTAACCATAACCCTAACCCTAACCCCTAACCCTAACCCTAAACCTAACCCTAACCCCTAACCCTAACCCTAACCCTGACTTTAACCCCTAACCCTAACCCCAACCACTAACCCTAACCCTAACCCCTCTGAAGCCTAACCATGTCCCTGACCCTGACCCTGAACACTAACCCTAACCCAAACCCTAACCCTAACCCAAATCCTAACCCTAACCCCTAAGCCTAACCCCAACCCCATCCATAACGCCAACCCTAACCCTAACTCCAACCCTAACCCTAACCTCTAACCCTAACTCTAACCTCTAACTGTAACCCTAACCCTAACCTTAACTCTCACACTAACCCTATACCTAACCCCCCTGACCCCTAACCCTAACCCCAACCCTAACACTAACACTAACCCTAACCCTAACCCTCTAACCCTAACCCTAACCCTCTAACCCTAACCCTAAACCTACTTCTACCCCCTAACCCTAACGCTAACCCTAACCCTAATCCCTAAGCCTAACCCTAACCCTAACTCTAACACTAACCGTGATCCCTAAACCCTGACCCCTAACCCTAACCCCAACCCTAACACTAACCCTAACCCTAAACCTACCCCTAACCCTAACCCTAACGCTAACCCTAACCCTTAACCCTGACCCTAACCCTAACCATAACCCCCCTAAACCTAACCCTGACCCTAACCCTAACCATAACCCCTAACCCTAACCCTGACCCTGACCCTGACCCTGCCCACTAACCCTAACCCTAACCCTAACCCTAACCATAAACCCTAAACCCTAAATCCTAAACCATAAACCCTAACCCTAACCCTAACCCAAAACCTCTAACCCTAACCCTAACCCTCTAAACCTAACCCTAACCTTAACCCTAACCCTAACCCTAACCCTAACCCTAACATTAATTCAAATTTAGAATTGGCTTATATAAACAGCGCCACTTCTGGGCCCTGGTGCTCTCCTCCCTCTCCTCCTCCACCTCTCCCCACCCGGGGCTTGCCTGCCCTGGCCTCAGCCAGCAGGAGGCCTCGGTGTCCTTCGGCCAATATGAGCACTGCCTGAGCCCAAGAGGTGGCAGGGCCCGCTCTCCTCTCCTCCTTTCATCAATTGACTGTAATAAAGGCTTGTTGCGGAAGGACCATTGTGCCCACGTGCGTTTCTGCTGGCGAGAGGAATCACGCGGCTTCCAACACCCTGACAGATCTGGCCCTGACCCTGACAACCCTGGCCCTGGCCCTGACAGCCCTTGCCCTGGCCCTGACAGCCCTGGCCCTGGCCCTGACAGCCCTGGCCCTGGTCCTGACAGCCCTGTCCCTGACTCTGACAGCCCTGGCCCTGACAGCCCTGGCCGTGGCCCTGATAGCCCTGACGGCCCTGGCCCTGGCCATTACAGCCCTGTTCCTGGACCTACGCTGACCCTGGCCCTGACCCTTGACCCTAACCCTTGACACCCTAACCCTAACCCTAACCCCTAACCCTAACCCTAGCCCTAGCCCCCTAGCCCTAGCCTGCAAGGCCAACCCCCTTTCCCTAGCACCCTAGCCCTAACCCTAGCCTCCTATCCCTAGCCTCCTTGCCCCCTAGCCCCCTAGCACCCTATACCTAGTCCCCTAGTGCTAGCCCTACTCCTAGCCCCCTAGCCCTAGCCCTAGCCCTAGCCCAAGCCCTAGCCCACTAGCCCACTAGCCTCAGCCCTAGCCCTAGCCCCCTAGCCCTATCCCCCTAGCCCCAGCACTAGCCCAATATCCCTAGCCTTAGCCCCCTAGCACTAGCCCTAGCCCCTAGCCCTAGTCCTAGTCCTAACCCCAGCCCTAGCCCACTAGCCCTTATCCCTAGCCCCCTAGCCCCCTAGCCACAGCCATAGCCTCCTAGCCTCCTAGCGCTAGACCTAGCCCCTAGCAACCTAGCTCCAGCCCTAGCCCACAGCCCCAGCCCCAGCCCAAGCCCTAGTGCTAGCCCTAGCCCTAACCCTAACCCTGACCCTGAACCTGACCCTGACCCGGACCCTAACAGTAACCCAAACCCTGACAGACCTGGACCTGACACTGACAGCCCTGGCCCTGGCCCTGACAGCCCTGGCCCTGGCCCTGAAAGCCCTGGCCATGGCCCTGATAGCCCTGACAGCTCTGGCCCTGGTAGCCATTGCGGCCCTATCCCTGGCCCTGGCCCTGGCCCTGGCCCTGGCAGCCCTGGCCCTGGCCCTGTCCCTTGACCCTTGACCCTAACCTTTGACCCCCTACCCCTAACTCCTAACCCTAACCCCTAATCCCTAACCCTAACCCTAACCGTGACAACCCTGGCCCTGACCCTGACAGCCCTGGCCCTGGCCCTGACAGCCCTGGCCCTGGCCTTGGCAGCACTGGTCCTGGCCCTGGCAGCCCTGGCCCTGGCCCTGGCGGCCCTGGTCCTGGCCCTGACCCTGACCCTGGCCCTGACCCTTGACCCTAACCCTTGACCCCATAACCCTAACCCTAACCCCTAATCCTAACCCTAGCCGTAGCCCCCAAGTCCTAGCCGGAAAGCATAACCCCCATGCCATATCTGCCTAGCCCTAGCCGTAGCCCCCTAGCCCTAGCCTCCTAGCCCCCTAGCCCCATAGCCCCCCAGACCTATCCCCCTGGTCCTAGCCCTAGTCCTAGCCCCCTAGCCCCAGCCATAGCCACCTAGCCCTTGCCCTAGCCCCCTAGCCCTAGCCTTAGCCCTAGCCCCAGCCCTAGCCCCCTAGCCCCCTAGCCTCAGCCCGAGCCCTATCCCCCTAGCCCTATCCCCCTAGCCCCAGCCCTAGCCCCCTAGCCCTAGCCCTAGGCCCCTAGTCCCCTAGCCACCTAGCCCTACCCTCCTTGCCCCCTAGCCCTAGTCCTAGGCCTAGCCACAGCCCTAGCCCCCTAGCCCCTAGCCCTAGCCCACTAGCCCTAGCCACCTAGCCCCCAGCCCTAGCCCTACCCCCCTAGCCCTCTAGCTCCAGCCCTATCCTCCAGCCCCAGCCCCAGCCCCAGTCCTAGCCCTAGCCCTAGCCTTAACCCTAAACCTGAGCCTGACCCTGACCCTAACACTAACCCTAACCCTAACCCTAAACCCTAAACCCTAAACCCTAAACCATAAACCATAAACCCTAACCCTAACCCACCCTAACCCTAACCTTAACCCTGACCCTGACCCTGACCCTGACCCTGAACCTGACCCCCTAACCCTAACACTAAACCCTAAACCATAAAACATAAACCATAAACCATAAACCCTAACACTAACACTAACACTAAACCTAACACTAACCCTAACATTAATTCAAATTTAGAATTGGCTAAGGAGTTTCTTAAAAGTTTTCATGTTACAGCTGAGACATTGCGTCCTCGATTTGACATAACTAGAAAAGAAGCTAGAGATATTGTTACCCAATGTCAAAATTGTTGTCAGTTCTTACCTATGCCTCATGTTGGATTAATCCCAGAGGAATCCGTCCACTACAAGTGTGGCAGATGGATGTTACTCACATTTCATTTTTTGGTAAACTTCAATATTTGCATGTTTCTGTTGATACTTGCTCTGGAGTTGTGTTTGCTTCTCCCCTGACTGGAGAAAAGGCAGCCCATGATATTCAACATTGCCTAGAGGCATGGAGTGCCTGGGGAAAGCCAAAAATTCTAAAAACTGACAATGGGCCGCCCTATACTTCTCAAAAATTTGGACAGTTTTGTCATCCAATAAAAGTGACCCATTTAACAGGTCTCCCATATAACCCTCAAAGTCAAGGTATTATTAAACATGCTCACCGCACCCTAAAATCCTACTTAATAAAACAAAAGGGAGAGTCCAGGAGGCTCTGCCCTCAGTGCCACGAGTGACCGTTTCCTTGGCACTCTTCACACTCAATTTTTTGAATTTGGACAGTCAAGGCCATTCGGCAGCTGATCGCCACGGCTTAGAGCCTAATAGGCCCAAGGAAATGATCAAAAGGAAGGATGTCTTAATTGGTCAATGGAAAGGCCCGGATCCTATCTTAATAAGATCCAGGGGAGCTGTCTGTGTTTTCCCACAGGAAGAAAACAATCCATTCTGGGTACCGGAGCGCCTCACGCAAAAGCTGGTGACAGCTGAAGATGATCTTTCCACAGATACACCTGCTACCACTTGAAGAGTCAAGGGCGGCGAGGATGACCACTAATTCTACTCGAGTGGATTCATCGCCCACAGATGGCTTATTACCCTGGGTTTCTTCTGCCTTTTCTTACTTTAAGATTGGGTGGGGGTTGGAATGTTTGGTGCAGCACTATGTTGGGGCTTAGTGTTTTTACTCTGGTTGTTCTGCAAACTCAATACCCAACATAAACGTGACTAGGTCGCGATCGCGCAAACTCTTGTCGCATTGAAAAAAGGATCATATCCCAAAATTTGGTTACCCATGTTAAAAAATTAAAACAGACTGTGACACTCAGTCGATGCACCTCAGGGGTTTTACCCATTGCCCTGAGTCGATGAGTGATCCATCTCCCTGACCCTGGCCCTGGCCCTGGCAGCCCTGACCCTGCCCCTAGACCTTGACCCTTGACCGTAACCTTTGACCCCCTAACCCTAACTCCTAACCCCTAACTCTAACCTTAACCCTGACAGCGCTGACCCTGACCCTGACAGCACTGGCCCTGGCCCTGGCGGCCCTGGTCCTGGCCCTGACACTGACCCTGGCCCTGACCTTGACCCTAACCCTTGACCCCCTAACACTAAACCTAACCCCTAACCATTACCCTAGCCCTAGCCCTTTAGCCCTAGCCAGCTAGCCCAACCCCCTTGCCCTAGCCCCCTAGCCCTAGCCCTAGCCCCCTAGCCCTAGCCTCCTAGCCCCCTAGCCCCCTAGCCCCCTAGCTCCAGCCATAGCCTCCATCCCCAACCCCAGCCACAGCCCTAGCCCTAGCCCTAGCCCTAACCCTAACCCTGACCCTGACCCTGACCCTGACCCTTACCATAACCCTAACCCTAACCTTAAACCCTAACCCTAACTCTAACCCTAACCTCCTATCCCTAACCCTAACCCTAACCCCTAACCCTAACCCTAAACCTAACCCTAAACCCCTAACCCTAAACCTAACCCTAACCCTGACTTTAACCCCTAACCCTAACCCTTACCCTAATCCCTAACCCTAACCCTAACCCCTAACCCTAACCCTGACAATGACCCTAACCCTGACCCTGACCCCTAAAAACTAACAATAACCCTAACTGTAACCCCCAACTCTAACCTAACCCTAACCCCTAACCCCTAATCCTAACCCTATACCTAACCCTAACCCTAACCCCTAACCCCTAACCCCTAACCCCTAACCCTTAATCCTAACCCTAACCATAACCATAACCCTAACCCTAACCCTAACCCCAACCCGAAACCCAACCTCAACCCCAACCCCAACCCTATTCCCAACACTAACCCTAACCCCTACCCCAACCCCAACCACAACCCTAACCCCAAACCCTCTAACCCTAACCCTAACCGTAACCCTAGCCCTTACCCCTAACCCCTAATCCCTAAACCTACCCCCCAATCCTAACCCAAACCCTAACCCTAACCCTCTAACCCTAACCCTAACCCTGACAGACCTGACCCTGACTCAGTCATCACTGAAACTGACCCTGTCAGCCCTGGCCCTGACCCTGAGAGCCCTGGCCCTGTCAGCCCTACCCCTGGCCCTGGCGGCCCTGGTCCTGGCCTTGACCCCGACCCTGGCCCTGACCCTTGACCCTAACCCTTGACCCCCTAACCCTAACCCTATCCCCTTTCCCTAACCCTAGCCCTAGCCCCCTAGCCCTAGCCCGCTAGTCTTGGCCCCATTCCCCTAGCCCCCTAGCCCTAGCCCTAGCCCCTTGGCCCTAGCCTCCTAGACCCCTAGCCTTCTAGCCCCCCTAGCCCTAGCCCCCTAGTCCTAGCCCTAGTGCTAGACCCCTAGCACTAGGCCCCTAGCCCCAGCCCTAGCCCCTAGCCCAAGCCCTAGCCCCCTAGAGCTAGCCCTAGCCCCAGCCGTAGCCCCCTATACCCCTAGCCTCAGCCCTAGCCCTAGCCACCTAGCCCTATCTCCCTAGCCCCGTGCCCTAGCCCCCTAGCCCTAGCCCTAGCCCTAGCCCCCTAGTCCCCTATCGCCTTAACCCTAGCCCCCTAGCCCTAGCCCCCGAGCCCTTGTCCTAGTCCTAGCCCCATCCCTAGCCCCCTAGCCCCTAGCCCTAGCCCTCTAGCCCTAGCCTCCTAGCCCCCTAGCTCCAGCCCTAGCCTCCAGCCCCAACCCCAGCCCCAGCCCCAGCCCAAGCCCTAGCCCTAGCCCTAATCCTAAACCTGACCCTGACCCTGACCCTGACCTGACCCTGACCCTAACCCTAACCCTAACTCCCTAACCCTAACCCCCTAACCCTAACCCTAACCCTAACCCTAACCCTAACCCCTAACCCTAACCCTAACCTAACCCTAACCCCCTAACCCTAACCCTAACCCCCCCTAAACCTAACCCTGACCCTGACCCCTAACCCTAACCCTAACACTCTAACCCTAACAATAACACTCTAACCCTAATCGTAAACCTATCCCTAACCCTAACACTAACCCTAACCCTAAACCTAACCCTCTAACCCTAACCCTAACCCTACCCCTAAACCTACCCTAACCCTAACCTTAACCCTTACCTAACCCTAACTTCTTCCTAACAGGAACAAGTTTCCAACTAAAGAATATAAACGCAAAGCACTAGTTTGTAAAATAATTCACATGTGTGTCACTCGCTCAATTAGGAGTACATGAAAGCTGAAAATTGATATATCGAACTTTACTGTAAAGAAACAAGTTTTCATCGAAAGAACAGAAATGCATAGCATAACTTTGAAACTAATTCACACACGTGTCGCATGTTCAATTATTATAACAGGAAAACTGAGAAGTGATATAACCCTAACCAAAACCCTAACCCTAACCTAATCCTAACCCTAACTCTAACACTAACTTGTTCCTAACAGGAACAAGTTACCAACCAATGAACATAAATGCAAAGCACTACTTTGTAAACTAAATCACTTGTGTGTCACTCGCTCAATTAGCAATACAGGAAAGCTGAAATGTGATATAACGCACTGTACAGCACAGGAACAAGTTTCAAACAAAAAACAGAAAAGCAAAGCACTACATTGTAAACTAAATCACATGTGTGTCGCTAGCTCAATTGGGAATACAGGAAAACTGAAAATTGTTATCTTGCGCTGTATGGTACAGAAACAAGTTTCCATCGAAAGAACAGAAACACAAAGCACAACTTTGTAAACTAATTCACATATGTGTCGCCTGTTCAATTATTATAACAGGAAAACTGAAAATTTATAAATCCCTAACCCTAACACTAACCCTAACACCGTAACCCTAACCCTAACCCTAACCCTAACCCTAACCTAACCAACCATAACCCTAACCCTAAACCCCTAACCCTAACCCTCCCACTTTAGAACAAAGAAAGTAGTTCCCAATGAAAGTACAGAAATGCAAAGCACAGCAACCGAAACTAAATCACATGTGTGTCGCCCGTTCAATTAGGAATACATGAAAACTGAAAAATGATATCTTGCACTGTACCTCAAAGAAACAAGTTTCCAACAAAAGAGCAGAAATGTAAATCACACCTTTGAAAACTAATTAACATGTGTGTCGCCTGTACAATTAGGGATACGGGAAAACTGAAAAGTGATATCTCCCACTTTAGAGCAAAGAAAGAAGTTTCCAATGAAAGAACAGAAAGGCAAAGCACAACTTTGGAAACTAAATCACATGTGTGTCGCCCATTGACTTAGGAATACAGGAAAACTGAAAAGTGATATCTCCCACTGTAGTGCACAGAAAGAAGTTTCCAACAAAAGAACACAAATGTAAAGCACAATTTTGTAAACTAGGTAACATGTGTGTCATCCCTTCAATTAGGAATACAGGAAAACTAAAAAGTGATATCTCCCACTTTAGAGCACAGAACAAAGTTTCCAACAAAAGTACAGAAATGTAAAACACAACTTTGTAAACTAAGTAACATGTGTGTCGTCCGTTCAATTAGGAATACAGGAAAACTGAAAAGTGATATGTCCCACTGTAGTTCACAGAAACAAGTTTCCAAAAAAAGAATATAAAGGCAAAGCACAACTTCGTAAACTAAGTAACATGTGTGTCACCTGCACAATTAGGAGTACAGGAAAACTGAAAAGTGATATCTTCCACTTTAGAGGACAGAAAGAAGTATCCAATGAAAGAAAAGCAAGGCAAAGCACAACTTTGGAAACTAAATCACATTCGTGTCGCCCGCTCAATTAGGAATACAGGAAAACTGAAAAGTGATATCTCCCACTTTAAAGCACAAAAACAAGTTTCCAAAAAAAGAACAGAAAAGCGAAGCACAACTATGCAAACAAAATCACATGTGTGTCACCCAATCAATTAGGAATATAGGAATACTGAAAAGTGATATCTTCCACTGTAGTGCACAGAAAAAAGTTTCCAACAAAAGAACAGAAAGACAAAGCACAACTATGTAAAATAAATAACATTTGTGTTCCCTGCTGATTTAGGAATACAGGAAAACTGAATAGTGATATCTCCCACTTTAGAGCACAGAAAGAAGTTTCCAATGAAAGAACAGAAACGCAAAGCACAACTTTGGTAACTAAATCACATGTGTGTCACCAGTTCAATTAGGATTACATGAAAACTGAAAAATGATATCTCGCACTGTACCTCAAAGAAACAAGTTTCCAACGAAAGAACAGAAATGTAAAGACAACTTTGTAAACTATGAAACCTGTGTGTACCCTGCACAATTAGGTATAAAAGAAAACTGAAAAGTGATATCTTCCAATTTAGAGCAAAGAAAGAAGTTTGCAATGAATGAATAGAAAAGCATAGCACAACTTTGGAAACTAAATCACATGTGTGTCACCTGTTCAATTAGGAATCCAGGAAAACTGAAAAGTGATATCTCACATTGTACCTCAGAGAAACAAGATTCCAACGAAAGAACAAAAAGAAATGTAAAGCACAAGTAAACTACTTAACATGTGTCGCCCCTCAATTAGGAATACAGGAAAACTTGTAATCTAAAAAGAAACATGTATGTAGCCTGTTCAATTAGAAATACAAGAAAACTGAAAAGTGATATCTCCCACTTTAGAGTAAAGAAAGAAGTTACCAATGAAAGAACAGAAAGGCAAAGCACAACTTTGGAAACTAAATCACATGTGTGTCGCCCATTGACTTAGGAATACAGGAAAACTGAAAAGTGATATCTCCCACTGTAGTGCACAGAAAGAATTTTCCAACAAAAGAACACAAATGTAAAGCACAATTTTTTAAACTAGGTAACATGTGTGTTGTCCGTTCAACTAGGAATACAGGAAAACTAAAAAGTGATATCTCCCACTTTAGAGCACAGAAAGAAGTTTCCAACGAAAATAAAGAAATGTAAAAGACAACTTTGTAAACTAAGTAACATGTGTGTCGTCCGTTCAATTAGGAATACAGGAAAACTGAAAAGTGATATCTCCCACTGTAGTGCACAGAAAGTTGATTCCAAAAAAAGAACAGATATGTAAATCACAAGTTTGTAAACTAAGTAACATGTATGTAGCCCGTTCAATTAGAAATACAAGAAAACTGAAAAGTGATATCTCCCACTGTAGTGCATAGAAACAAGTTTCCAACAAAAGAATAGAAAGGCAAAGCACAACTTTTTAAACTAAATCACATTTGTGTCGCCTGCTCAATTAGGAATACAGGAAAACTGAATGAAATAACAGAAGGCAAAAGTGATATCTCCCACACTTGTGTCAGCTTTAGAATACAGAAAAAAAAGTTTCCAATGAATGAACAGAAAAGCAAAGCACAACATTGGAAACTAAATCACATGTGTGTCACCTGTTCAATTAGGAATCCAGGAAAACTGAAAAGTGATATCTCGCATTGTACCTCAGAGAAACAAGGTTCCAATGAAAGAAAAGAAATATAAAGCACAACTTTGCAAACTACTTAACATGTGTGTCACCCCCTCAATTAGGAATACAGGAAAACTGAAAAGTGATATCTCCAACTGTAGTGCAAAGAAAGATGATTCCAAAAAAAGAACAGAAATGTAAATCACAAGTTTGTAAATTAAGTAACATGTATGTAGCCCGTTCAATTAGAAATACAAGAAAACTGAAAAGTGATATCTCCCACTTTAGAGTAAAGAAAGAAGTTACCAATGAAAGAACAGAAATGCAAAGCACAACTTTGGAAAATAAATCACATGTGTGTCGCCCATTGACTTAGGAATACAGGAAAATTGAAAAGTGATATCTCCCACTGTAGTGCACAGAAAGAATTTTCAAACAAAAGAACACAAATGTAAAGCACAATTTTGTAATCTAGGTAACATGTGTGTCGTCCGTTCAATTAGGAATACAGGAAAACTAAAAAGTGATATCTCCCACTTTAGAGCAGAGAAAGAAGTTTCCAACGAAAATACAGAAATGTAAAAGACAACTTTGTAAACTAATTAACATGTGTGTCGTCCGTTCAATTAGGAATACAGGAAAACTGAAAAGTGATATCTCCCACTGTAGTGCACATAAAGATGATTCCAAAAAAAGAACAGAAATGTAAATCACAAGTTTGTAAACTAAGTAACATGTATGTAGCCTGTTCAATTAGAAATACAAGAAAACTGAAAAGTGATATCTCCCACTGTAGTGCATAGAAACAAGTTTCCAACAAAAGAATAGAAATGCAAAGCACAACATTTTAAACTAAATCACATTTGTATCGCCCGCTCAATTAGGAATACAGGAAAACTGAAAAGTGATATCTCCCACTTTAGAGTAAAGAAAGAAGTTTCCAATGAAAGAACAGAAAAGCGCAAAGCACAACTTTGGAAACTAAATCACATGTGTGTCGCCTGTTCAATTAGGAATACAGGAAAACTGAAAAGTGATATCTCCCACTGTAGTGCACAGAAACAAGTTTCCAACAAAAGAACAGAAATGTAAAGCACAATTTTGTAAACTAAATAACATTTGTGTCTCCTGTTCAATTAGGAATACAGGAAAACTGAAAAGTGATATCTCCCACTTTAGAGCAAAGAAAGAAGTTTCCAATGAAAGAACAGAAAGGCAAAGCACAACTTTGGAAACTAAATCACATGTGTGTCGCCAGTTCAATTAGGAATACAGGAAAACTGAAAAGTGATATCTCCCACTGTACCTCAGAGAAACAAGTTTCCAACAAAAGAACAGAAATGTAAAGCACAACTTTGTAAACTAATTAACATGTGTGTCATCCTGTACAATTAGGAATACAGGAAAACTGAAAAGTGATATCTCCCACTTTAGAGCAAAGAAAGAAGTTTCCAATGAAAGAACAGAAAGGCAAAGCAGAGCTTTGGAAAAAAATCACATCTGTCTTGCCCGTTCAATTAGGAATACAGGAAAACTGAAAAGTGATATCTCGCACTGTACCTCACAGAAACAAGTTTCCCACAAAAGAACAGAAAGGCAAAGCACAACTTTGTAAACTAAGTAACATGTGTGTCGCCTGCACAATTAGGAATACAGTAAAACTGAAAAGTTATATCTCGCACTGTACCTCACAGAAACAAGTTTCCAATGAAAGAACAGAAATGTAAAGCACAACTTTCTATGCTCAGTAACATGTGTATAGCCCTCTCAATTAGGAATACAGGAAAACTGAAATGTGATATCTCCACAGTAGTGCAAAGAAACAAGTTTCCAACAAAAGAAGAGAAAGGCAAAGCAAATCTTTGTAAACTAAATCACATTTGTGTCGTCCGTTCCGTTAGGAATACAGAAAAACTGAAACGTGAGATCTCCCACTTGAGAGCACAGAAAGAAATTTCCATCGAAAGTACAGAAATGTAAAGAACAACTTTGTAAACTAAGTAACATGTGTGTCGCCTGCACTATTAGGAATACAGGAAAACTGAAAAGTGATATCTCCCACTTTAGAGCTGAGAAAGAAGTTTCCAATAAAAAACAGAAACACAGAGCACAACTTTGGAAACTAAATCACATGTGTGTCACCCGTTCAATTAGGAATACAGGAAAACTGAGAAGTGATATCTCGCATTGTACCTCATACTAACAAGTTTCCAACGAAAGAACAGAAATGTAAAGCACAACTTTGTAAACTATGCAACCTGTGTGTCCCCTGCACAATTAGGAATACAAGAAAACTGAAAAGTGATATCTTCCACTTTAGAGCTCAGAAAGAAGTTTGCAATGAATGAACAGAAAAGCAAAGCACAACATTGGAAACTAAATCACATGTGTGTCACCTGTTCAATTAGGAATCCAGGAAAACTGAAAAGTGATATCTCCCACTGTACCTCAGAGAAAGAATTTTCCAACAAAAGAACACAAATGTAAAGCATAATTTTGTAAACTAGGTAACATGTGTGTCGTCCATTCAATTAGGAATACAGGAAAACTAAAAAGTGATATCTCCCACTTTAGAGCACAGAAAGAAGTTTCCAACGAAAATAAAGAAATGTAAAACACAACTTTGTAAACTAAGTAACATGTGTGTTGTCCGTTCAATTAGGAATACAGGAAAACTGAAAAGTGATATCTCCCACTTTAGAGTAAAGAAAGAAGTTACCAATGAAATAACAGAAAGGCAAAGCACAACTTTGGAAACTAAATCACTTGTGTGTCGCCTGTACAATTAGGAATACAGGAAAACTGAAAAGTGATATCTCCCACTGTAGTGCACAGAAAGAATTTTCCTACAAAAGAACACAAATGTAAAGTACAATTTTGTAAACTAGGTAAAATTTGTGTCGTCCGTTCAATTAGGAATACAGGAAAACTAAAAAGTGATATCTCCCACTTTAGAGCACAGAAAGAATTTTCCAATGAAAGAACAGAAGCGCAAAGCACAACTTTGGTAACTAAATCACATGTGTGTCGCCAGTTCAATTAGGAATCCAGGAAAACTGAAAAGTGATATCTTCCACTTTAGAGTAAAGAAAGAAGTTACCAATGAAATAACAGAAAGGCAAAGCACAACTTTGGAAACTAAATCACTTGTGTGTCGCCTGCACAATTAGGAATACAGGAAAACTGAAAGTGATATCTCCCACTGTAGTGCACAGAAAGAATTTTCCTACAAAAGAACACAATATAAAGGACAATTTTATAAACTAGGTAAAATTTGTGTCGTCCGTTCAATTAGGAAAACAGAAAAACTAAAAAGTGATATCTCCCACTTTAGATCACAGAAAGAAGTTTCCAACGAAAATACAGAAATGTAAAACACAACTTTGTAAACTAAGTAACATGTGTGTTGTCCGTTCAATTAGGAATACAGGAAAACTGAAAAGTGATATCTCCCACTGTAGTGCACAGAAAGAGATGATTCCAAAAAAGAACAGAAATGTAAATCACAAGTTTGTAAACTAAGTAACATGCATGTAGCCTGTTCAATTAAAAATACAAGAAAACTGAAAAGTGATATCTCCCACTGTAGTGCATAGAAACAAGTTTCCAACAAAAGAATAGAAAGGCAAAGCACAACTTTTTAAACTAAATCACATTTGTGTCGCCTGCTCAATTAGGAATACAGGAAAACTGAATAGTGATATCTCCCACTTTAGAGCACAGAAAGAAGTTTCCAATGAAAGAACATAAACACAAAGCAGAGCTTTGGAATATAAATCACATCTGTGTCGCCCGTTCAATTAGGAATACAGGAAAACTGAAAAGTGATATCTCGCACTGTACCTCACAGAAACAAGTTTTCCACAAAAGAACAGAAAGGCAAAGCACAACTTTGAAAACTAAGTAACATGTGTGTCGCCTGAACAATTAGGAATACAGTAAAACTGAAAAGTTATATCTTGCACTGTACCTCACAGAAACAAGTTTCCAATGAAAGAACAGAAATGTAAAGCACAACTTTGTATGCTCAGTAACATGTGTATAGCCCTCTCAATTAGGAATACAGGAAAACTGAAATGTTATATCTCCACAGTAGTGCACAGAAACAAGTTTCCAACAAAAGAAGAGAAAGGCAAAGCAAAACTTTGTAAACTAAATCACATTTGTGTCACCCATTCCATTAGGAATACAGAAAAACTGAAACGTGAGATCTCCCACTTGAGAGCACAGAAAGAAATTTCCATCGAAAGTACAGAAATGTAAAGAACAACTTTGTAAACTAAGTAACATGTGTGTCGCCTGCACTATTAGGAATACAGGAAAACTGAAAAGTGATATCTCCCACTTTAGAGCAGAGAAAGAAGTTTCCAATAAAAAACAGAAACACAAACACAACTTTGGAAACTAAATCACATGTGTGTCACCCGTTCAATTAGGAATACAGGAAAACTGAGAAGTGATATCTCGCATTGTACCTCATACTAACAAGTTTCCAACGAAAGAACAGAAATGTAAAGCACAACTTTGTAAACTATGCAACCTGTGTGTCCCCTGCACAATTAGGAATACAAGAAAACTGAAAAGTGATATCTTCCACTTTAGAGCACAGAAAGAAGTTTGCAATGAATGAACAGAAAAGCAAAGCACAACATTGGAAACTAAATCACATGTGTGTCGCCCATCGACTTTGGAATACTGGAAAACTGAAAAGTGATATCTCCCACTGTAGTGCACAGAAAGAATTTTCCAACAAAAGAACACAAATGTAAAGCATAATTTTGTAAACTAGGTAACATGTGTGTCGTCCATTCAATTAGGAATACAGGAAAACTAAAAAGTGATATCTCCCACTTGAGAGCACAGAAAGAAGTTTCCAACGAAAATAAAGAAATGTAAAACACAACTTTGTAAACTAAGTAACATGTGTGTTGTCCGTTCAATTAGGAATACAGGAAAACTGAAAAGTGATATCTCCCACTTTAGAGTAAAGAAAGAAGTTACCAATGAAATAACAGAAAGGCAAAGTACAACTTTGGAAACTAAATCACTTGTGTGTCGCCTGCACAATTAGGAATACAGGAAAACTGAAAAGTGATATCTCCCACTGTAGTGCACAGAAAGAATTTTCCTACAAAAGAACACAAATGTAAAGTACAATTTTGTAAACTAGGTAAAATTTGTGTCGTCCGTTCAATTAGGAATACAGGAAAACTAAAAAGTGATATCTCCCACTTTAGAGCACAGAAAGAATTTTCCAATGAAAGAACAGAAGCGCAAAGCACAACTTTGGTAACTAAATCACATGTGTGTCGCCAGTTCAATTAGGAATCCAGGAAAACTGAAAAGTGATATCTTCCACTTTAGAGTAAAGAAAGAAGTTACCAATGAAATAACAGAAAGGCAAAGCACAACTTTGGAAACTAAATCACTTGTGTGTCGCCTGCACAATTAGGAATACAGGAAAACTGAAAGTGATATCTCCCACTGTAGTGCACAGAAAGAATTTTCCTACAAAAGAACACAATATAAAGGACAATTTTATAAACTAGGTAAAATTTGTGTCGTCCGTTCAATTAGGAAAACAGAAAAACTAAAAAGTGATATCTCCCACTTTAGATCACAGAAAGAAGTTTCCAACGAAAATACAGAAATGTAAAACACAACTTTGTAAACTAAGTAACATGTGTGTTGTCCGTTCAATTAGGAATACAGGAAAACTGAAAAGTGATATCTCCCACTGTAGTGCACAGAGAGATGATTCCAAAAAAAGAACAGAAATGTAAATCACAAGTTTGTACACTAAGTAACATGCATGTAGCCCGTTCAATTAGAAATACAAGAAAACTGAAAAGTGATATCTCCCACTGTAGTGCATAGAAACAAGTTTCCAACAAAAGAATAGAAAGGCAAAGCACAACTTTTTAAACTAAATCACATTTGTGTCGCCTGCTCAATTAGGAATACAGGAAAACTGAATAGTGATATCTCCCACTTTAGAGCACAGAAAGAAGTTTCCAATGAAAGAACAGAAACGCAAAGCATAACTTTGGTAACTAAATCACATGTGTGTCGCCAGTTCAATTAGGATTACATGAAAACTGAAAAATGATATCTTGCACTGTACCTCAAAGAAACAAGTTTGCAACAAAAGAACAGAAATGTAAAGCACAACTTTGTAAACTACTTAACATGTGGGTCGCCTGTACAATTAGGAATACGGGAAAACTGAAAAGTGATATCTCCTACTTTAGAGCAAATGAAGAAGTTTCCAATGAAAGAATAGAAAGGCAAAGCACAACTTTGGAAACTAAATCACATGTGTGTCGGCCATTGACTTAGGAATATAGAAAAACTGAAAAGTGATATCTCCCACTGAAGTGCACAGAAAGAATTTTCCAACAAAAGAACACAAATGTAAAGCACAATTTTGTAAACTAGGTAACATGTGTGTCGTCCGTTCAATTAGCAATACAGAAAAACTAAAAAGTGATATTTCCCACTTTAGAGCACAGAAAGAACTTTCCAACGAAAATACAGAAATGTAAAACACAACTTTGTAAACTAAGTAACATGTGTGTCATCCGGTCAATTAGGAATACAAGAAAACTGAAAAAAGTGATATCTCCCACTTTAGAGCACAGAAAGAAGTTTCCAATGAAAGAACATAAACACAAAGCAGAGCTTTGGAATATAAATCACATCTGTGTCGCCCGTTCAATTAGGAATACAGGAAAACTGAAAAGTGATATCTCGCACTGTACCTCACAGAAACAAGTTTTCCACAAAAGAACAGAAAGGCAAAGCACAACTTTGAAAACTAAGTAACATGTGTGTCGCCTGAACAATTAGGAATACAGTAAAACTGAAAAGTTATATCTTGCACTGTACCTCACAGAAACAAGTTTCCAATGAAAGAACAGAAATGTAAAGCACAACTTTGTATGCTCAGTAACATGTGTATAGCCCTCTCAATTAGGAATACAGGAAAACTGAAATGTTATATCTCCACAGTAGTGCACAGAAACAAGTTTCCAACAAAAGAAGAGAAAGGCAAAGCAAAACTTTGTAAACTAAATCACATTTGTGTCACCCATTCCATTAGGAATACAGAAAAACTGAAACATGAGATCTCCCACTTGAGAGCACAGAAAGAAATTTCCAACGAAAGTACAGAAATGTAAAGAATAACTTTGTAAACTAAGTAACATGTGTGTCTCCTGCACTATTAGGAATACAGGAAAACTGAAAAGTGATATCTCCCACTTTAGAGCAGAGAAAGAAGTTTCCAATAAAAAACAGAAACGCAAAGCACAACTTTGGAAACTAAATAACATGTGTGTCGCCCATTGACTTAGGAATACAGGAAAACTGAAAAGTGATATCTCCTGAGTCATCAGGTGGGGTAAAGAGTGAGCAGCCAATCAGGGTATTGACACGTCACTTAGGTGCGACCAGGGCTTATATAAACAGCTTATATAAACTTCTGGGCCCTGGTGCTCTTCTCTCTCTCCTCCTACCCCTCTCCCCGCCCGGGGATTGCCAGCCCTGGCCTAGGCCCGCAGGAAGCGTCGGTGTCCATTGGCCAATGAAAGCGCCGCTTGCGCCCACGAGGTGGCCGCCCCGCTCTCCTCTCCTCCTTTCATTGATTGACTGGAATAAAGGCTTGCTGCAGAAGGACACTTGTGCCCGCTTGGTTTCTGCCGGGAGACGATCACGCAGCTTCCAACACCCTGACAGACCTGGCCCTGACCATGACAGCCCTGGCCATGGCCCTGACAGTCCTGGCCCTGGCCCTGACAACCCTGGCCCTGGCCCTGACAGCCCTTGCCCTGGCCATCACAGCACTGGCCCTGGCCCTGACAGCCCTGGCCCTGGCCGTGAAAGCCCTGGATATGATCCTGACAGCCCTGGCCCTGACTCTGACAGCCCTGGCCCTGGCAGCCCTGGCCGTGGCCCTGATAGCCCTGACGGCCCTAGCCCTGACAGCCATTGCGGCCCTCCCCTGGCCTTGGCCCTTGCAGCCCTGGCCCTGGCCCTGGCCCTTGACCCTTGACCCTTGACCCTAACCGTTGACCCCCTAACACTAACCCCTAACCACGAACCCTAACCCTGACAGCATTGACCATGACCTTGACAGCACTGACCCTGACCGTGACAGCCCTTGCCCTGGCCCTGGCAGCCCTGGCCCTGGCCCTGGCGGCCCTGGTCTTGGCCTTGACCCTGGCCCTTACCCTGACCCTTGACCCTAACCCTTAACCCCTAACCCTAACCCTAACCCCTAACCCTAACCCTAGCCCTAGCCCCCTCGCACTAGCCCTAGCCCCCTAGCCCTAGCCTCCTAGCCCCCTAGCCTCCTAGCCCCCCTAGCCCTAGCCCTAGCCCTAGCCCCAGCCCTAACCCCCTAGCCCCCTAGCCTCAGCTCTTGCCCCCTAGCGCTAGCCCTAGCCCCCTATGCCCCTAGCCCACTAGACCTTGCACTAGCCAGCTAGCCTTAGTCCTAGTCCTAGCCCCAGCCCTAACCCCCTAGCCCCTAGCCCTAGCCCCCTAGCCCTAGGCCCCTAGCCCCCTAGCTCCAGCCCTAGCCTCCAGAACCAGCCCCAGCCCCAGCCCTAGCCCTAGCCCTAGCCCTAACCCTAACCCTGACCCTGACCCTGACCCTAACCGTAACACTAACCCTAACCCTAACCCCTAACCCTAACCCTAACCCTAACCCCTAAGTATATCCCTAACCCTAACCCTAACCCTAACCCCTAACCCACACCTCACCCTCACCCTAACCCTAACCCTAAACCCTAACCCTAACCCTCCCACTTTAGAGCACAGAAAGGAGTTCCCAATGAAAGTACAGAAACGCAAAACACAACATTCGAAACTATATCACAGGTGTGTCACCTGCACAATTAGGAATACAGGAAAACTGAAAAGTGATATCTCCCATTTTAGAGCACAGAAAGAAGTTTCCAATGAAAGATCAGAAACGCAAAGCACAACTTTGGAAACTAAATCACAAGTGTGTCACCTGCACAATTAGGAATACAGGAAAACTAAAAAGTGATATCTTGCACTGTACCTCACAGAAACAAGTTTCCAACTAAAGAACAGAAATGTTAAGTACAACATTGTAAACGAAGTAACATGTGTGTCACCTGGTCAATTAGGAATACAGGAGAACTGAAAAGTGATATGTCCCACTGTAGTTCACAGAAACAAGTTTCCAAAAAAAGAATAGAAAGGCAAAGCACAACTTTGTAAACTAAGTAACATGTGTGTCACTGCACAATTAGGAATACAGGAAAACTAAAAGTGATATCTTCCACTTTAGAGTACAGAAAGAAGTATCCAACGAAAGAAAAGCAAGGCAAAGCACAACTTTGGAAACTAAATCACATTTGTGTCGCCCGCTAAATTAGGAATATAGGAATACTGAAAAGTGATATCTTCCACTGTAGTTCACAGAAACAAGTTTCCAACAAAAGAACAGAAAGGCAAAGCACAACTATGTAAACTAAATCACATGTGTGTCACCCACTCAATTAGGAATACAGGAATACTGAAAATTGATATCTCCCACTCTAGTACATAGAAACATGTTTCCAACAATACAACAGAAAGGCAAAACACAACTTTGTAAACTAAATAACATTTGTGTTCCCTGCTGATTTAGGAATACAGGAAAACTGAATAGTGATATCTCCCACTTTAGAGCACAGAAAGAAGTTTCCAATGAAAGAACAAAAACGTGATATCTCCCACTGTAGTGAACAGAAAAAAGTTTCCACTGAATGAACACAAATTTAAAGCACAATTTTGTAAAATAGGTAACATGTGTGTCGTCCGTTCAATTAGGAATACAGGAAAACTAAAAAGTGATATCTCCCACTTTAGAGCACAGAAAGATGTTTCCAACGAAAGTACAGAAATGTAAAACACAACTTTGTAAACTAAGTAACATGTGTGTCGTCCCTTCAATTAGGAATACAAGAAAACTGAAAAGTGATATCTCCCACTTTAGAGCACAGAAAGAAGTTTCCAATGAAAGAACAGAAACACAAAGCACAACTTTGGTAACTAAATCACATGTGTGTCGCCAGTTCAATTAGGATTACATGAAAACTGAAAAATGATATCTCGCACTGTACCTCAAAGAAACAAGTTTCCAATGAAAGAACAGAAATGTAAAGCACAACTTTGTAAACTAATTAACATGTGGGTCGCCTGTACAATTAGGAATACGGGAAAACTGAAAAGTGATATCTCCCACTTTAGAGCAAAGAAAGAAGTTTCCAATGAAAGAACAGAAAGGCAAAGCACAACTTTGGAAACTAAATCACATGTTTGTTGCCCATTGACTTAGGAATACAGGAAAACTGAGAAGTGATATAACCCTAATCCTAACCTTAAGCCCCTAACCCTAACCCTACCCCTAACCTTAACCCTAACACTCACCCTAACCCTAACCCCAAACCTAAGATAACCCTTTCCAACGAAAGAACAGAAAGTCAAAGCACAACTTTGTCAATTAATTCACATATGTGTCGTCCATTCAATTATTATAACAGGAAAACTGGAAAGTGATTTATCACACTGTACAGCACTGAAACAAGTTTCCAACAGAAAAACAGAAATGAAAGCACTACTTTGTAAACTAAATCACATGTGTATCGCTCACTCAATGAGGAAAACAGGGTAACTGAAAAGCGATAAATCGAAATGTATGGCAAAGAAACAATTTTTCATCGAAAGAACAGAAACGCATAGCACAACTTTGTAAACTAATTCACATTCAATTTGCCTGTTCAATTATTATAACAGGAAAACTGAAAAGTGATATAACCCTAATCCTAAACCTAAGCCCCTAACTCTAAAAATAACACTAACCCTAACCCCTAACCCATAACCCTAACCCTAACCCTAACGCTAACCCTAACCCTAAACCTAACCCTAACTTGTTCCTAACAGGAACAAGTTTTCATCGAAAGAACAGAAACACACAGCACAACTTTGTAAACTAAATCACATGTGTGCCACTTGCTCAATTAGGAATACAGGAAAACGGAAAAGAGATATAACGCACTGTACAGCACAGGAACAAGTTTTGAAAGAAAGAACAGAAAAGCAAAGCACTACTTTTAAACGGAATCAAATGTGTGTCGCTCGCTCAATTAGGAATACAGGAAACTGAAAAGTGTTATCTCGCACTGTAAGGCACAGAAACAAGTTTCTATCGAAAGAAGAAAAACACAAAGAACAACTTCATGAACTGAAAAGTGATATATCACACTGTACAGCACAGAAACAAGTTTCCAAAAGTAGAACAGAAACGCAAAGCTCTACTTATTAAACTAAAACACATGTGTGTCGCTCACTCAATTAGGAATACAAGGAAACTGAAAAGAGATAAATCGAAATGTACGGCAAAGAAACAACTTTTCATTGAAAGAACAGAAACGCAAAGCACAACTTTGCAAACTAATTCACATATGTGTCGCCTGTTCAATTATTATAACAGGAAAACTGAAAAGTGATATAACCCTCACCCTAACCCTAAGCTCCTAACCCTAACCCTAACCCTTACCCTAACCCTACCCTACCCCTAACCCTCACCCTACCCTAACCCTAACCCTAATCCTAAACCTAAATTGTTCCTAAGAGGAACAAGTTTACAACGAAAGAACAGAAAGGCAAAGCACAACTTTGTAAACTAATTCACATTTGTTTCGCCTGTTCAATTATTATAACAGGAAACCTGAAAAGTGATACAACCCTAATCCTTACCCTAAGCCCCTAACTCTAACCCTAACCCTATCCATAACCCCTAACCCTAATCCTAACCCTAACCCTAATCCTAACTTGTTCCTAACAGGAACAATTTTCCAAAGAAAGAACATAAAGGCAAAGCACTACTTTGTAAAGTAAATCACATGTGTGCCACTCGCTCAATTAGGAATACAGGAAAACTGAAAAGAGATATAACACACTGTACAGCACAATAACAAGTTTTGAACGAAAGAACAGAAAAGCAAAGCACTACTTTTTATAGGAATCACATGTGTGTCGCTCGCTCAATTAGGAATACAGGAAAACTGAAAGGTGTTATCTTGCACTGTACGGCACAGAAACAAGTTTCCATCGAAAGAACAAAAACGCAAAGCACGACTTTGTAAATTAATTCACATATGTGTTGCCCATTCAATTATTATAATAGGAAAATTGAAATGTGATATAACGAACTGTACAGCACAGGAACCTGCTTCCATCGAAAGAACAGAAACGAAAAGCACAACTTTGTAAATAAATTCATATTCGTGTCACCTGTTCAAATATTATAACAGGAAAAGTGAAAAGTGATATAACCCTAATCCTAACCCTAAGCCCCTAAACCTAACCCTAACCCTAACCCTAAAACTAACCTAAACCTAACCCCTAACCCTAACCCTAAACCTAACCCTAACCCTAAACCTAACCTTAAGCCTACCTAACCCTAACTCTACACATAACCCTAACCCTAACCCTAAGCCCCCTAACCCTAACCTAACCCTAACCCTAAGACCTAACCTAACCTAACATTAACTTGTTCCTAACAGGAACAAGTTTCCAACAAAAGAACACTACTTTGAAAACTAAATCACATGTGTGTCAATCACTCAATTAGGAGTACATGAAAACTAAAAAGCGATATATCGAAATGTACAGCAAATAAACAACTTTTCTTTTTTTTTTTTTTTTTTTTTTTAATGCAGTTTATTCAGGAACATTGAACAATCCTCGGACCCAGGGGAAAGCCAGCCCACAGCTTAAATAGCCTCTGGGTAGCCAACCCAGGCGTGCCACGTGGGCAATGCAGATAGGTCCACATACATGGAAGCAAGCCAGATCCTCAGCCTTAGCCAAATGTGGAATTGTTCGTGACAGAGAGCACTCACCATCGGGAAGGTGGAAGGCGGAAACCAGCTCCATCTTTAAGGCATAGCATTCCGCGGCTCTCTACACTTCCCCCTTTTTGTTTTAGACGCATCAGGCAAGAGTAGAGGTCTGATCTCTGATATTAGAAATAAATTGGGATGATAATCCTGTGGCTAGTCCTGCGTCCACTCTGGTAGAATTTACTGTGACAATGGCCACTCTCAGCTGCTCCATCGTAGTATCGAATTCTCCAGTCCAATTACCTAAAATATAGCTCGACAATTGTTTAGACAGATTTGCAGCACAGGAAAAATTCTCATATGCTAGTGACTTAAAGTCCAGCATATTTTCATTAACAGCCAAGTTGAGCAATTTGCCATAGGGTATCAGTTTGCTCCTGCACGAGGTCATTCCCCTGATTGAACACCATCAAGCTTCCTTTTAGTTGAGCATTAATTCCTTTATGTACAACTAAGGCATGAGCTACATTGGCTAAATGATTGATCAGGGTCTGAGCAGTCTGCCCAGTATAACTCATGGCTAATGCCCCGGTGGTAGCTCCAACAGCCGCCAATGAGATGGTAGTAACAATGGTGGCTGTAGTTCCAAGATCCCTTTTCTGTCTGAAGAGAGTCATAGCGTGAGGGGCATCAACGGGCACAGGCACCCAGTGAGGCATGCGAGTAACCAGGGCATACCTAAATTTACTAGCATTCCAGCATTGGGCAACTTTTCATCGAAAGAACAGAAACACAAAGCACAACTTTGTAAACTACTTCACATTCGTGTCGCCTGTTCAATTATTATAACAGGAAAACTGTACAGTGATATAACCCTAACCCTAACCCTAAGCCCCTAACCCTAACACTAACCCTAACCCTAACCCTAACCCTAACCCTACCCTAACACTAAACTTAACCCTAACCCTAACCCTAACCCTAAACCTAACTCTAACCCTTACAGGAACAAGTTTCCTAGGAAAGAAAATAAACGCAGAGCACTACTTTTTAAATTAAATCAAATGTGTGCCACTCGATCAATTAGGAATACAGGAAAACTGAAATGTGATATAACACACTGTACAGCACAGAAACAAGTTTCGAACGAAAGAACAGAAAAGCAAAGCACTACTTTTAAACGGAAACACATATGTGTCGCTCGCTCAATTAGGAATACAGGAAAACTGAAAAGTGTTATCTCGCACTGTATGGCACAGAAAGAATTTTCCATCGAAAGAACAGAAACAGAAAGCACAACTTTGTTAAGTAATTCACATATGTGTCGCCCGTTCAATTATTATAACAGGAAAACTGAAAAGTGATATATCGAACTGTAATTCACAGGAACAATTTTCCATCGAAAGAACAGAAACGCAAAACACAACTTTATAAACTAAATCACATGTGTGTCGCTCGCTCAACTAGGAATACAGGAAAACTGAAAAGCAATAAATCGAAAAGTACGGCAAAGAAATAAGTTTTCATCGAAAGAATAGAAAAGCAAAGCACTACTTTGTAAACTAATTCATATTCGTGTCGCCTGTTCAATTATTATAACAGGAAAACTGAAAAGTGATATAACCCTAATCCTAACCCTAAGCCCCTAACCCTACCCCTACCCCTACCCCTAACCCTAACCGTAACCCTAACCCTAACCTAATCCTAACCCTAACTTGTTCCTAACAAGAACAAAAAGAACGAAAGAACAGAAATGCAAATCACTACTTTGTAAACCAAATCACATGTGTGCCACTCGCTCAATTAGGAATACAGGAAAATTGAAAAGTGATATAACATACTGTATGGCACAGAAAAAATTTTCAATCGAAAGAAGAGAAACGCAAAGCACAACTTTGTAAACTAATTCACATATGTGTTGCCTGTTCAATTATTATAACAGGAAAACTGAAAAGTGATATATGGAACTGTACAGCACAGGAAGAAGTTTCCATCAAAAGAACAGAAACGCAAAGCACAACTATGTAAACTAATTCACATATGTGTCGCCCGTTCAATTATTATAATTGTCTGAAGAGAGTCATAGCGTGAGGGCGTCAATGGGCACAGGCACCCAGTGAGGCATGTGAGTAACCAGCTAGTAAATTTACTAGCATTACAGCATTGTGCAAAAAAGCAAGTATCATTACTACAATTACTTGGCTCTATCTGGCTAATAATGAATAAAAATGGGGGATGTAAACAAACAGGTGTGGGCTTATAGGAAATATTATGAGAAGCCTTAACCCCCTCGTTGGAACATCCTGCATTGGTTCTAGAACTAGCAGTGGTGGTGTCCGAGGTCTGAGTAGGTTCAGGAGACCATTGCCCCCAGGGGCGAGACGTGCTCCATGTAAATTGAGTAACTCCATGTTTTCCTCCACTTCTGAAAGTCATTTAAGGTTCTTATATTATTATTTTTTCCCTTTTTTTAAAATTTTTCATCAATTACACTTTATTCACTCTGCATCCCCCCATAAGCCCCTCCCTCCCCTCCCAATCCCACCCTCCCTCCTCCCTCTGCATGCATGCCACTCCCCAAGTCCTCTGATAGTGGAGGTTCTCCTCTCCTTTCTGATCTTACTCCATCAGTTCACATCAAATGTGGCTGCATTGTCCTCTACTATGGCCTGGTAAGGTTGCTCCCCCTCAGGAGGAGGTGACTAAAGAGCAGGCCAGTCAGTTCATGTCAGAGGAAGCCCCTCTTCTCATTACTATGTAACCCAATTGGACTCTGAACTGCCCTGGGCTACATCTGTGCAGGGGTTCTGGGTTATCTCTATGAATAGTCCTTGGTTGGAGTATGAGTCTCTGGGAAGTTCCCTGTGTTCAAATTTTCTTGTTCTGTTGCTCTCCTTGTGGAGACCCTGTCCTCTCCAGCTCTTGCTCTTTCCCAGTTCTTACATAAAATTCCATTCACTCTGCCCAACAGTTGCCCATCAGGCTGAGCTTCTGCTTTGATAGTCTGTAGGGCAGAGGCTTTCAGAGACCCTCTGTGGTAGGTTCCTAGGTTGTTTCCTGTTTTCTTCTTCTTCTGATGTCCATCCTCTTTGCCTTTCCGGATGGGGATTAGACATTTTAGTTGGGGTCCTCTCTCTTGCTTAGTTTCTTTAGATGCACAGGTTTTAGTGGGTTTGTCCTATGTTGTATGTCTATATGAGTGAGTATATACCACGTGTGTCTTTTTGCTTCTGGGACAACTCACTCAGGATGATCCTTTCCAGATCCCACCATTTACCTGCAAAGTTCATGATCTCCTTATTTTTCATTGCCGAGTAATATTCCATTGTGTAGATGTACCACATTTTCTGCATCCATTCTTCAGTTGAGGGGCATCTGGGTTGTTTCCAGCTTCTGGCTATTACAAATAAAGCTGCTACGAACATGGTTGAGCAAATTTCCTTTTTGTGTGCTTGAGCCTCTTTTGGATATATGCCTAGGAGTGGTATGGCTGGATCTTGGGGAAGCACTATTCCTAGTTGTCTGAGAAAAAGCCAGATTGATTTCCAGAGTGGTTGTACCAGTTTACATTCCCACCAGCAGTGGAGAAGGGTTCCTCTTTCTCCACAACCTCTCCAGCATGTGTTGTCACTTGAGTTTTTGATCTTGGCCATTCTCATGGTTGTAAGGTGAAATCTCAGGGTTGTTTTGATTTGCATTTCCCTAAGGTGAAATCTCAGGGTTGTTTTGATTTGCATTTCCCTAATGGCTAGTGAGGTTGAGCATTTCTTTAAGTGCTTCTCTGCCATTCCGTATTCCTCTACAGAGAATTCTCTGTTTAGCTCTGTTCCCCATTTTTTAAGTGGATTACTTGGTTTGCTGCTTTTCAGCTTCTTTAGTTCTTTATATATACTTGATATGAGTCCTCTGTCAGATAAAGGGTTGGTGAAGATTCTTTCCCAATCTGTAGGAGGTCGCTTTGTTTTGATGACGGTGTCCTTTGCTTTGCAGAAGCTTTTCAGTTTCATGAGGTCCCATTTATTGATTGTTGCTCTTAGAGCCTGTGCTGTTGGAGTTCTGTTCAGGATGTTTTCCCCTGTACCAATGAGTTCTAGGGTATTCCCCACTTTTTTTTCAAGCCGATTTAATGTGTCTGGTTTTATGTTGAGGTCTTTGATCCACTTGGACTTCAGTTTTGTGCAGGGTGATAAGTATGGATCTATTTTCATTTTTCTACATGTAGACATCCAGGTGGACCAGCACCATTTGTTGAAGATGCTATCTTTTTTCCATTGTATGATTTTGGCGTCTTTGTCAAATATCAGGTGTCCATAAGTGTGTGGGTTTATTTCTGGGTCCTCTGTTCGGTTCCATTGATCCATCATTCTGTTTCTATGCCAGTACCATGCAGTTTTGAAAACTGTTGCTCTATAGTACAACTTAAGATCATGGATGGAGATACCTCCGGAAGATATTTTAATGTAGAAGATTGTTTTAGCAATTCTGGGTTTCTTGTTATTCCATATGAGGTTCAGAATTTTTCTTTCCAAGTCTGTAAAGAATTGTGTTGGTAATTTGATGGGCTTTGCATTGAATCTGTAGATTGCTTTTGTTAAGATGGCCATTTTTACTATGTTAATCCTACCAAGCCATGAGCATGGGAGATCTTTCTATCTTCTCATATCTTCTTCTAGTTCTTTCTTCACAGATTTGAAATTTTTTTCATACAAGTCTTTGACTTCCTTGGTTAGGGTTACTCCGAGGTACCGTATGTCATTTGTGGCTATTGTGAAGGGCGTTGTTTCCCTAATTTCTTTCTCAGCCCTTTTGTCTTTTGTATACAGGAGTGCTACTGATTTTTTTTTTTGAGTTAATTTTGTATCCGGCCACTTTGCTGAAGGTGTTTATCAGCTGTAGGAGTTCCCTGGTAGAGTTTTTGGGGTCACTCACGTATACTATCATATCATCTGCAAATAGTGATAATTTGACTTCTTCCTTTCCAATTTGTATCCCCTTGATCTCCTTCAACTGTCTTATTGCTCTAGCTAGGACTTCCAGAACTATATTGAAGAGATATGGAGAGAGTGGGCAGCCTTGTCTTGTCCTTGATTTCAGTGGGATTGTTTTAAGTTTCTCTCCGTTCAGTTTGATGTTGGCTATAGGTTTGCTGTATATCGCCTTTACTATGTTTAGATATGTGCCTTGTATCCCTGATCTCTCCAATACTTTAAACATGAATGGATGTTGGATTTTGTCAAAGGCTTTTTCAGCATCTAGGGAGATTATCATGTGTTTTTTTTTTTTTTTTTCAATTTGTTAATATGGTGGATCACATTGATGGATTTCTGTATATTGAACCATCCCTGCATACCTGGGATGAAGCCTACTTGGTCATGGTGGATGATATCTTTGATGTGTTCTTGTATTCGGTTTGTGAGTATTTTGTTGAGTATTTTTGCATCAATGTTCATAAGGGAGATTGGCCGGAAATTCTCTTTCTTTGTTGAGTCTTTGTGAGATTTAGGTACCAAGGTGACTGTGGCTTCATAGAATGAGTTTGGTAATGCTCCTTCTGTTTCTATTTTGTGGAATAGTTTGAAGAGAGTTGGTGTTAGCTCTTCTTTGAATGTTTGGTAGAATTCTGCGCTGAAACCATCAAGGTCCTGGGCTTTTTTTTTGGATGGGAGACTTTCGATGACTGCTTCTATTTACTTGGGGGATATAGGACTATTTAATTGATTTACCTGGTCCTGATTTAGCTTTGGTAAGTGGAATCGATCAAGAAAATTGTCCATTTCATTTAAATTTTCAAATTTTGTTCCGTATAGACTTTTGAAGTAAGTCCTAATGATTGCTTAGATTTCCTCAGTGTCTGTAGTTATGTCCCCCTTTTCATTTCTGATTTTGTTGATTTGGATGGTGTCTCACTGCCTTTTAGTTAGCTTGGCTAAGGGTTTGTCTATCTTGTTGATTTTCTCAAAGAACCAGCTCTTGGTTTCATTAATTCTTTGAATTGTTTTATTTGTTTCTAATTGATTGATTTCAGCTCGGAGTTTGATTATTTCCAGCCGTCTGCTCCTTCTTGGTGTGTCTGCTTCTTCTTTTTCTAGGGTTTTTAAGTGAGCCATTAAGTTGCTTGAATGCGCTGTCTCAAATTTCTTCTTGAAGGCACTTAGTGCTCTGAACTTTCCTCTTAGCAATGCTTTCATTGTGTCCCACAAGTTTGGGTATGTTGTGTCTTCATTTTCATTGAGTTCTAGGAAGATTTTAATTTCTTTCTTTATTTCTTCCCTGACCCAGCTGTCTTTTTAGCAGCAAGTTGTTCAGTTTCCATGTATGTGTAGGCTTTTTGCTATTTCTGTTGTTACTGAGGTCCAGCTTTATTCCATGGTGATCCGACAGGATACAAAGGATTATTTCAATCTTCCTGTATTTGTTGAGGCTTGCTTTGTGACCAACTATGTGGTCTATTTTGGAGAAGGTTCCATGAGGTGCTGAGAAGAAGGTAAATTCTTTTGTGTTTGGGTGTAGGGTTCTGTAAATATCTGTTAGGTCCATTTGGTTCATTACCTCTGTTAGAGATATTGTTTCTTTGTTTAATTTCTGTTTTGTTGACCTGTCCTTTGTTGAGAGTGGGGTGTTGAAGTCTCCTACTATTAGTGTGTGGGGAGCTATATGTGGTTTAAGTTTTGTCAATGTTTCTTTCACAAATGTGGGTGCCCTTGTATTTGGGGCATAGATGTTCAGGATTGTGATGTCTTCTTGGTGGAATTTTCCCTTGATGAGTATGAAGTGTCCTTCCCCATCTCTTTTGATTAATTTTGGTTGAAAGACTATTTTATCAGATATTAGAATGGCTACTCCTGCTTGCTTCTTGGGTCCATTTGCTTGAAAAGCCGTCTTCCATCCCTTTACCCTCAGGTAATGTCTATCTTTGTGTCTTAGGTGTGTTTCTTGTATACAACAGATTGCTGGGTTTTGTTTACGCATCCATTCTGTTAGTCTGTGTCTTTTTATTGGAGAATTCAGTCCATTGATATTGAGAGAGAGTAATGACCAGTGGCTGTTAAATCCTTTGACTTTGATGTTGGCTGTGGTCATACGGTTGTGTGCTTGGTTGCTTTTTGTTTTACTGAAGTGAGGTTATTTATTTCCTGTGTTTTCTTGAATGTAGCTAGCTTTCTTGGGTTGTGAGTACTGCTGTGGTGTGTCGGAGCACTCAGTTCTGTCTGTTTGCAATCTGCATTCTGCTAGACTTTCCCTATATGACCACAGGAGCACTGTTTCTTCCTTCTCTGTGGGGTCCTCTCCAGAAAGGGGTTCCCAGTCCCTGTTGTACTGGGACGCACAGCTTGTCTGTACCGCTGAGCTGAGCGCAAAGCTCTCTGTGCGTGGCAGGAGCTCGGTTGTGATGGCGGCAGAGACTTTCCGGGGAGAGACTGGGTGACCTGCGATCAGACCTGCAGCCCTGCTTACCTGAGGGGTCCCCCCGCGACTGGGACTCCCAGTCTAAGGTACCCTTGTGCCCACGGATCAGCCTGGGAAATTTCTCTGTGGGGTCCTCTCCGGACAGGGATTCCCAGTCCCTGTTGTACTGGGGCGCACAGGTTGTCTGTTCCGCTGAGCTGAGCGCAAAGCTCTCTGCGCGCTGCAGGAGCTCGGCTGTGATGGTGGCAGAGAATTTCCGGGGAGAGACTGGGTGAACTGCGATCAGACCCACAACCCTGTTTCCCCGTGGGGTCCCCCCGAGACTGGGACTCCCAGTCTCAGGTACCCTTGTGCCCACGGATCAGCCTGGGGAAGTAGCAGGGACCCGCCCGCTTGCGGCTCCAGCCTGGAGACCCAAAGCCCGCGTTACCAGGGATTTCTTCCGGGTTCTGGCTGTGCAGCCAAGAGTGGACCCGACCGATTCCCACGCGTGGGAGCCTCCCCTCAACTGGGAAACACGATCAATGTAGTTTCAGGGCCCTAAGTTCAGTCTCCTGGTCTCTGCCCGGATAGTGCTGTCTTGCTGCTCAGAAGCGCTGTTTCCCGGCGCCACCATCTTGACTCCAAAGCACTACTTTTAAACGGAATCACATTGTAAACTAATTCATATACGTGTCGCCCGTTCAATTATTATAACAGGAAAACTGAAAAGTGATATATCGAACTGTACAGCACAGGAACAAGTTTATATCGAAAGAACAGAAACGCAAAGCAAAACTTTGTAAACTAATTCACATACATGTCGCCTGTTCAATTATTATAACAGGAAAACTGAAAAGTGATATATCACACTGTACAGCACAGAAACAAGTTTCCAACAGAAGAAAAGAAATGCAAAGCACTACTTTGTAAACTAAATCACATGTGTGTCGCTCGCTCAATTAAGAATACAGAAAACTGAAAAGCGATATATCGAAATGTACAGCAAAGAAACAAGTTTTCATCGAAAGAACAGAAACGCAAACACAACTTTGTAAACTAATTCACATTCGTGTCGCCTGTTCAATTATTATAACAAGAAAACTGAAAAGGGATTTAACCCTAACGCTAACCTAAGCCCCCTAAACCTAACCCTAACCCTAACCCTAACCTCTAACCCTAACCTAACCCTAACCCTAACCTAGCCTAAACCTAACCCTAACCCTAACACTAACCCTACCCTAACTCTAAGCCAAAGCCTAAGCCTAAGCCTAACCCTAACCCTAACCCTAACCCTAACTTGTTCCTAAGTGAACAAGTTTCCAGCGAAAGAACATAAACGCAAAGCATTACTTTGTAAAATAAATCACATGTGTGCCAAACTGAAAAGTGTTATCTCAAGACTGTACGGGCAGAAACAAGTTTCCATCCAAAGAACAGAAACGCAAAGCACAACTTTGTAAACTAATTCACACACGTGTCGCCTTTCAATTATTATAACAGGAAAACTGAAAAGTGATATAACCCTAACCCTAACCCTAACCTCTGAACTTAACCCTAACCCTAACCCTAACGCTAACCCTAACGCTACCTAACCCTAACCATAACCCTAACCCTAACCTGTCCTAACAGGAACAAGTTTCCAAAGAAAGAACATAAACGCAAAAGCACTACTTTGTAAACTAAATCACATGTGTGCCACTCGCTCAATTAGGAATTCAGGAAAACTGAAAGTGATATCTCCCACTGTAGTGCACAGAAACAAGTTTCAAGAAAAGAACAGAAAGGCAAAGCACAACTTTGGAAACTAAATCACATGTGTGTCGCCTTTCAATTACGTAATACAGGAAAACTGAAAAGTGATATCTTGCACTGTACGTCACAGAAAAA